>JASSUY010020452.1:0-17708 GCA_032466535.1 Forpus xanthops
CAGAGTAGAGGGGCAGGATCACCTCCCTCATTCTGCTGGTCATGCTCCTTTTGATGCAGCCCAGGATACGGTTGGCTCTCTGGGCTGCAAGCGCACAGTGCCAGCTCATGTTCGTTTTCTCATCAACCAATAACCTCAAGTCCTTCTCTGGAGGGCTGCTCTGAATCTCTTCTCTGCTCAACCTGTAGCTGTGCCTGGGATTGCTCCTACCCACGTGTAGGACCTTGCAGTTGTCATGGTTAAACTCCATCAGGTTGGCATCATCCCACCTCACAAGCGTGTCATGGTCCCTCTGGATGACATTCCTTCCCTCCAACGTAACAACCCAACCACACAGCTTGGTGTCATCGGCAAACTTACTGAGGGCACACTCAATCGCACTGTCCATGTCCCTGACAAAGATGTTGAACAAGACCAGTCCCAAGATTGATCCCTGAGGCACACCACTCGTTACTGGTCTCCAGCTGAACATTGAGCCATTGAGCACAACTCTTTGCATGCAGTCATCCAGCCAGTTCCTTATCCACCAAGTGGTCCACCTATCAAATTGATGTCCCTCTAGTTTAGAGACAAGAACGTCGTGTGGGACAGTGTCAAATGCTTTGCACAAGTCCAGGTAGATGACATCAACTGCTCTACCCCTGTCCATCGGCTCCGTAGCCCCATAATAGAAGCCCACCAAATTGGTCAGGCAGGACTTCCCCTTAGTGAAGCCATGCTGGTTGTCACCAACCACCTTGTTGTTTTTCATATGCCTCAGCATGCTTCCAAGAGAACGCACTCCAAGGTTTTGCCAGGCACAGAGATGATGCTGACTGGTCAGTAGTTCCCTTGCTCATCCATTATTCCCTTCTTGAAAATGAGGGCTATATTTCCCTTTTTCCAGTTGTCAGGAACTTTACCTGACTGCCACAATTTTTCAAATATGATGGACAGTGGCTTAGCATCTTCATTTGCCAGCTCCCTCAGCACCCGTGGGTGGATTTCATTAGGTCCCATGGACTTATGTATGTTCAGGTTCCAAGATAGTTGTGAACAAGATCCACTCCCACAGTGGGCCCAGAATCTTCATTCTTACTTTCCCCTGTGTCTGCCTTCCAAGACTTGGGTGGTGTAGTCAGAGCATTTGACATTGAATACTTAGGCAAAGAAGTCATTAAGAACCACAGCCTTCTCCAAATCCAGGGTAGCCAGTTCTCCTGATAGCTTCTGGAGAGGGTCCACGTTGTCCCTAGCCTGTCTTTTATTTGCAATGTACCTATAGAATCCCTTTCTGTTACCTTTAACATCCCTAGCCACATTTAATTCTAACTGGGCCTTAGCCTTCCTAACCCGGTCCCTAGCTTCTCGGACATCACCCCTGTAATCTTCCCAGGCCACCTGTCTTTGCTTCTACCTTTTGTAATCCTCTTTTTTTCCTTCTAAGTTTCCTCAGCAGCTTCTTATGCATCCAAGGAGATTGCCAGGCCCTCCTGCAGTACTTCCTTCTACTTGGTATGCAATACTCTTGAGCTTGAAGTAGGTAATCCTTGAATGTCAACCAACAGTCTTGGGTCCCCCTGCCCTCTAGGACAATAGTATACATATTTAATCATAGAACAGTTTGAGTTTGGGTATAAGTTAGAAGAAATTCTTTACTGTAAGGGTGGTGGGGTATTGGAATGGGTTGCGAGGGAAGTTGTGAATGCTCCATCCCTGGCAGTGATCAAGGCCAGGTTGGACAGAGCCTTGGGTGGCACGGTTTAGTGTATGGTGTCCCTGACCATGGCAGGGGGGTTGGAACTCAATAATCTTAAGGTCCTTTCCAACCCTAACTATTCTACGATTCTATGAGTCAGAAGGGACCTTAAAACTCATCTTGTTCCACAACCCCTGTCAAGGGCAGGCATACCTTCCACTAGACTGGGTTGCCCCGAGCCCCAATCAACCTGGCTTTGAACATTGCCAGGAATGGGGCAGCCACAGCTTCTCTGGGCAACCTGTGCCAGTGCCTGACCACCCTCACAGAGAAGTGCTTCCTAATATCTAATGTAAATCTCCCTGTGTCAGTTTAAAGCTATTAATCATACCCTTGATGATGGTTGCCACCAAGTTTCTCAGGAGAAAGTACGAATCCTTGCAATTTTTCAGACTTGTTTACTTTGGGAATTACTCCAGACGAGCAATTCCTGTTAGCTGCAGGAAGCAAGACACTGTTCTCAGAAATAAATATGACTTTTGTAAGGTGGAAATAATTTATTCTCTTTGCAAAATTAGATCATGATCACCTGTCCTCAATTTGGAACACCTATGCTATTTGATGTTCCCCCATCTCTGTAACAAGGAAACTTCTGTTGCAGATGAGGCCCAGGATGGACAGAGACTTCTCTGACTCCAACATCAAATTATCACTCTGACAAATGGGATTGGTAACAGCTCTCATACTCTGTTTTTGTGGAGGAAAGTGTATGACTTATTAACAGTGACAAGAAGAAAGTTGCTCCCACCTGCAATTGCTATCAGCTAAACCTCTCAACAGCAGACAGGCTTTCATGCCTCTTCTGGTATGAAATCAGAGCAACTAATGAGGGACAAACTTCCCATTATGACTTTTTGTTTTTCCTGGAAGAATTAATGAGAAGAAATTAAGGGCTTCCAAATCATGCTGCCAGACACGTCTGGAGCTGACTGTTATTCCCCTACTTCAAGTGGCAGCCTTAAAGCAGAGCTGCGAATTTGCTTTGCAGTGAGTTGGTACATTAATGGTACACACCACAGTTTTGAAGTCCCTGCTGTCAAATCAGAAATTCAGAAAAAGCTGAAAGCAATCCCTTGGAATAAATTTGTGAGGACAGAAATAATGCAAAATGTGCAAGTGGAAATAAAATTAATCTTAGACACACTCAGCATATTAATGCCTCAACTGTTCTGTTCATTTGCTACCTGTTTTCAGGGCCCTGAGACATACACTATCAAGGCATAACCCAATGAAATTTAACCTGAAGCCTTCAAATGTTACATTTGCTGCTGAACTATTCTCGAGAAAACACTTCTCTGAAATTTCTAATTATATACAAATCTAAGGTGTGAACTTTGCTCTTTGGCATCAGGTTTATAAACCATTTCAGACACATCCTTTGAGAATCCTGAGCATAGAGACTTTAGAGGAGTTAAATATCTGTAATTTCCACCCCCTAGAAACCAGCCATTCCCAATTGCAGTTCTTGCCCTCAGCCACCGACATGAGAGTCTCAAGATACACAGCAATGATACAGGCATAAAGAGAGGGAGGTGTTCAACCACCTGTTTGCATGGTCAGGAATATGTCCAAAGAAAAGAGAAAATGCACAAGAAATGCCCAGCATGGAGACAGCGTGGGCAGAGACTAAGTGCCTAATTATATTCCTGCAAAGCATTTCAACACAAGTGCTCGAGTATTTTCATTTGAACTAATTAAACCTGAACGAAAACATTTTTGCTTAAATCAATATAAGAAATCAATGTTAGAATCAATGTAAGAATATATAAAATCAATCATATAAAATCAAAAGTTTAAGTCAATTTAAGAATATTAAAAGGTGGTTTCCCTAAAATATTTTGTTGACCAAAAATTATTAGCTTTCAACAAAGCACCCAAAGAAGTATTTGAGTATTTTCTTTTAATCTATGCTCAGACTTAACTGAGTTACCCCTTCCTCTTACCTTGCTGCATTATGTTCTTTGAACAGTAGATTTAGGTTAGCTATTAGGAAGAATAATATCACTATGAGGGTGGTGAGGACCTGGCACAGTTTGCCCAAAGAAGGGGGGCACAGGCTGCCCCATCCCTGGCAGTGTTCAAGGCCAGTCTGGGTGATGCTTTGGGCAACCTGGTCTAGTGGAAGGTGACCCTGTCCATGTCAGGGGGGTTGAAACTAGATGTTAGAATAATCCTTCTAACTCAAACCGTGAATACCATGAAGTCTATCCATATCAATGAACCTCCCAGACACTGGGTGAAAATGTAAATCCTGATATAAAATCCAGAGAGTGATAAATAGAGAGCGATAAATCAAAACTGTTCTTCAAATTCTAACTTTGGTGACAAAACAGTCCCTGAAAATGGATTCTCCAACTTGCTCCTGAATAGCTGCCACTGCTGTGAGGCTGCAGACTGTCCTGTATGTTTTGAGCAAGAGAGCACCACCAAATCAGAAAAGACCATGGGGATATGAAACAACTAGGGAGGTTTGCTGCTGGAGGCCTACCTGTTTTATTAGAGAGTCGGAAGGACACCATCTTGTCAGGGATGCTGCAGACATTCCTCACTGAGGCGATGCAGCTGTAATTTGCGTAGTCCTGAGGTCGGAGGTTCTTCAGCTTCAGGATTTTTGTTTCTCCCTGGGCATACAAAAGCGAATGTTAGGAAGGGACCAAGGCAGAGGAGCAAGCAGGGATAGAGGAAACACCAAGACTAGCTTTCAAAAGGCAAGAGAAAGATTCAGAGGTAGTTAATTAGAAGCAGATGTTGAAGTGGTCCAGAAAACATATTTTATTTAATTATCTGAAAAAATGGTACGTGACATAACCTAAAACTGTAGCTCCATTTATATATTAAAAGCAAAAGAAGAGCAGTGAGGGGGAAATTGGTTTGACAGTCTTTCATGTCACAGCATTATACAGGATAACATTTCTTAAGGTACAATCTGCATGATGAAAAAAATCACAAGGTACTGAAATCCTGCTATTTGCCTTTGAAAATAAGTTGCTGATGGATTTTATTTTTAGCCAGCAGTGTAAATGATGGAGCAGGGACCTGAATGGGATATGTAATGAAGGAGTTCCTTCAGACACAATCAGAAGAGAACTGGAAAATATGACATTTTCCAGTACTGTGTCAAATGTGCACCTCAGAACCAGAAAGTCAGGTGAAAAAGTAAGCTGCTGAAAAATGCATGCAAAATCTTAACTGCACTATTTGCAACATGAATAAGAAAAAGGCAGAAGTGTTAGATACAAAATCCTGAGCACACAGAGATGTCATGGGGCAGAGCAGGGAGAAAGAATGCACAGGAAGCACAGCAAAGCACAACAGGGTGGCAGGTGTGGAGGTGCAACAGCATGGAGGGCTGCAAAAACATCTAATAAATCTACATATACCAATACATCCACATTGTTAATTCTAGCATTATACTAACAAACTTCCTTAGGCTTTCAATCTCATCCTCCAGCTGCCCCCTTTTAAGTCTCTGCCTGTGTTTATAGTGATAAGCTTTTATACAGGGACAAGATTAAGGCACAACCCTGTCCCAGAGAGGAAGATGCTCTGAATGGGCTCACAAAGCATGAAAAGGGCAAGTTTTGGGAAATTATCATTGCCATTTGTCCTGTTAAAACTGAAAAACTTTCCATACTACCACATCTTGAGCCACGTATTGAATTTTTTTCACAATTTGAAATTTTGAATGGTTTGAATTTTTGCACAGTATCACAGGCACTGTCTGCCCAGGCGTACATAAGTAAAAATCCAGTAGCTAGTGAAAATGCATGTACTAGCAAAAAAACCCAATACAATAAAAGAGAAAATATTAGCCAGACAAGGAAAAAGACAGTAGTTGAAATCAGGCTTGGCAGATGTTTGGAGCATGGGAACTGAAATGATTTGTATATGTAAATCAGTCCCAGAGAAATAATGAGATTAAAATTAAGCGCATGCTGATTTAGTGTTTGCCTTTGAAAGGCTGCTCCTAAAGATAGAGATCCTGCTTTAAAAAGAGTTTCATCTGGACTAGAAAAGGGCCCAACCCAGGTTAGTAGAAATGCAGCTACCAAAGTCATTTAGTTCTGGAAAGACAAGGCAGCTACACCCCCTCAATTCAATCCTCAGCTCTATATTCCAAGTTGAACTTGTGGGCTGAGCTCACAATGGTATTCTGGATCATGTCCTCAGATTGCAGAGATATATAAAAATGTATATATTTTCCTCACTGGCTTGGATAATTAGTCTAATTATGTCTAATTGCATAATTATTGTAAATACAGCAAATTTAATCTTGCAGTCAGGCTGTGCAATTACAATGTGCAATGAGGATGATGCAGACTCTTAGGAAAAAATTCAGCACCAAGATTTTGGGTTTGAAAAATTCAGTATTTAAACCACTCTTGCAGATGAGAATGTTTGTTCAGTTTCTTTCCCCACAGCAGCTAAAATAAGCAGCTGATGTTACCTGAGTAGCTGAAAAAAATCTGTCCAGAGTTCAAGAATTTACTTGTATATGCCCAGTTTCCCAGGCACCTTCTATGGGCAAGAAAAACTAGTCTTTTTGGGGTAAGTTCCTGAAAAAAAATATTTGTGCTACAATTTGTTTTCTTTTACATTTCATAAGATTTTTCAGATTAATAATCTACCTTCAAAGCACTCAACAAAACAAAAAAAGCTATTTAAATACATATCTCTTGATGCTTGGAAGTCAAATCCCCTCTATCCCTCTTTGCAGCAGCTCTATTTGCTACCTTATCATAAGCTGCACCAATTATGTAGAGATAAGCAGTAGACATTTATGACTCTTGAACTTTCAATTACATTTTCTTGTCTTAGAAACATATATCAGATCTCCTAGGCACACAGACAAGATACACTAATTCAAACTGACCTCTAAAAAATGAAAAAAAATATGGATAAGCTTTAAATTATCAACATGACAATGTGATTTACTTGCTAATTCTGCCCAGACAGAGGTTCTAGGAAAAATGTTCCTAGTAGCCTAGAAATATATTTTTTAAATTGAATCTAATTTCTTGTGATGTATTTTATTAGTTACGTTCTTACTACATGATAGGGAAGCATTCCCATATTGAAATAGAAAACAAAAAGTTCCATGTCAAAAGCCTCTCACTTTTTAATTAAAACATTAAAAAAACCATTCCCGTTTACACACTTGAGTCCAAGGAAACAAGCCACAGATTTGTTAAACCAGATCCATACATGTTACCTGAAAAATAATCTCATCACATTTAGTGGACCAATAACATGACTATGTAATCTAATTCTCATCTCTGCAAGGTTCCAGGCTACACTTTTCTCAGTAAAATACCAAGCCACTGTAGCAATCTAAAGCTGTCAAATACAATAAAAAGAAAAAATGAAGGTGCGCTCAAATCATTAGCTAAAGATTATTTATGAAAATTGCAGGTGGCTTTCTCCTACCAGAACCAAATTACTAGGCAGTTTTCACCTCTGTCTTTACTCATGATTGCTTGAGGTTTTCCAAAACATTTTTTTTGTCTCGTTTCTTTCTTATTTTTTTCTATTATTTTTTTTCTTTTCAAACACCATCACACACTTTTGTCCACAGACAACAGGATATGCCACCTTTTTATTCCAAGACTGTGCAAATGCACTAACAATAGATTAACCTGATCTAATCCAACAGATTCTTTTGACAGCCTGGTCTGCTTTCACAGCTGTGAGTGAAAGTATGAAGACTTAAAAAAGCATTTCTTTCCTTTTTTGTCACTTGATCTTTTAAGTCTATAATTCCGGAACAAAAACTTACATCCAAAGAAGGGAAAGGCAGAATAAAAACAAACAAAGCCACAAACAAACCCCCAAACAAAAACCAGAACCACAGGGAGTTGCCATAGACTTTAGCCTTCTTGAAAAGCTTTTTAGGCTGTAACTTCCATGCAGAATCACTTTGCATTGTACTGGAAAAGCTTAGGAAATAGCAGTCAAATCAGATATTTCAGCTTGTAGCACCCAGGCAAAATGACTTCAAAAGGGCTCCTGCAGACGCCACTCACAGTGCATCTTCCCATAATTTCCTATTTCATAGTTTTACAAAAAAATAAAAGACATAATTTATATTAGGATGTCTTATAATAACATATGGGTGAATCTGTCCTGGGATGTAGTTACCTGGAGGGCATGCCCACTTACTCCCAGCACAACCCATCAGGGTTGTACAGGCAGATCTACCAAAGAATCTGGTGAAAGTAGCCTACGGAAACCAAAGCCCCTGCACTTTCATTCTTACCTGGGTAAAGAAGGGCTCATAGATCTCCACTCCTTTATCAGACCCTTGCAGCAGTACCTCTTGGCCACGTCGCCAGCTGTACCGAACAGGGGGATTGGAGTTGGCAACACACCTGAGAAACACTGTTCTCTCATAGTAAAACTGTTCTTTTGCTTCCCCAATGCTCTGGTGGACTGTTACTATTGGATCATCCAAATCTGAAAAGACAGAAAGAACAACTAAGATAAAGTCAGGCTTCAGTGGGCTCTACAATGTTTCTGCAAGGTGAAGTGCGTGCATCTCATTGTATAAAACACCCAAATGAAGGCAATACAGATCTTTAAAAGCCACAAACATAGATTTTCAGAATTCTGAAGCAAAACTCGATTTTAGAGATTTTTTTTGTTTCACCTACATGGCTCCTACCACAACTGAGTCTTCATTTTTGACCCAGCTTTTGCATATAACAATATACATGATATCATAAATGATAATGTAAATCATATTTCTGTTGTTTCCACTAGCACTTAGATTTCATCTGGTTTTCATCTTTACTACTTGTTTCTTATGTATGATTTTAATTTAAATGTCTCTTAGACAAAATAGTTTATAAAGTTCTGGAAATAAATATACTAGTTTGCATACTAATGTAGGATCCAGCAGAACATAGATCATGAGCATGCAGCTGTTTTCCCTTATAGCAGCAATTCAATACAGCAATTTAATGCATGCTCCCTTCTTTTAGTTACATGCATTTAATGCCACGCAGGTAAATTCATCACAGGCTTAAGAATACACTTCTGCTTAAAATGCAGGTATCATATAATTACTCCCACTAAGCTCAAAAAAAATTAGATCCCCACAACTGAATTAATTCATCTTGTATAGGGAAGAAATAACAATATCCCCTTGGAATATGAGTACACCTAATTAATTAATTTGGGCTTTATTCCACCAGGAACACCCTGTTCACAGGGTGTTACTATTGTTTATTATGAGCTTTCTCTGAAAGTACAAAAGTACAAATACATTGAAGAAAGCAAAAAAGGCCATTTTTACTAAGCACAAGTTATAAACACTCACCCTCCAAATAACATGGTTAAGCAAGGTCTCTGGCAAGCTTTAGGGAGAAGTTACACTGCCCAGAGGGATGGCAGTCAAGGGGAAGTTGTTTCTTGAAGTCTAGTCCCTATGTTTCAATTGTACATCCAGCAGTTACAACACATGCACTAGTGCTGTTACCCACAGAGAATAGGAAAAATTTGCCTAATTACACCTCTACTGATCTGGTCTACAAGCACACAGCAACATACTCCCATGGGCAACTCAGTCTTTACTGAATTTCAGAACCTTATCAGCAGTGCTCCTTCTTAAAACAAGATATAAATAATGCTTTAAGTAGGGCTTACTTAACTGCTTATCCACAAGTCTAACCCTATTTTTGCAGAGTCTTGCATTACATGTGGTTTGCTCCTATGTCCTTTCTTCAAGTACCATTCAAACCCCAGTGTATTGTGTGAGATGGACCACCACTGCAGCAGCTCTTTAAAAATCAAGGGGTTTGGCAGTTTGAAAAGCTAGAGGTGAGGCAGAGGCATACGGTAACCCAGCTTTAACAAACTGGATAGGTTAGCATGTTTCAAACGTCCACACTGTAAAACAGTTTGCATTTAAAATTATTCTTTAGATGCTTATGTTCATTTGCATAACAAAAGCAAAGCTTGAGAGTCTCTTGATTAATTAGAAACAAAACATGTTCCAAAATGTGGAATAATGCAAGCAATAATACCTTGTAATGGTGCATGGATTTTAAGTAAATGTTACCTTCACTCTACTCTACTAAACATTTAATTTAATATCACAGAAACAAATTATGGAACTGCTGCTCCAAATTAGGATGGCATTTTCTAATGAGATTTCATTTTTGTTTTAAAGGTTATTTTAAATCACTGTAGCATATGAAAAGGGATGAGATTGCTGAAATGTTATGTCTTCTACTCATGCACTAGAAAAGAAGTAAAACAGCTTGCTTCAGTTTCTAGAGCAAAACACCTGCTTCCTGTATTTTGGTGAACAATGAATGCCCTCCTGGGTCTGCTTATTAGAGCACACCCTTGGACCACACATAAGGATGACTGGCAGCCAAGAGCCTTCAACACCAAATTCATTGGACTGTTCCTCAAATTTTTCACTCTTAGGTAACAGTGAGTCCTGTTAGGTGAAAAACACAGAGTCCAAGTCTCGACTTAGCTTCATTCTGATGAAGTTACTCAAGACTACACACACCAAATCACTTAAAGCCTAATATCAGGAGTTAAGGTGACTTTTAGGCCTGCCAGAGTAAGGTGGCAATCAACACCCTAACACAAGGCAATGTGAGGCTGACTGCACAGAAAACAGCTTTGCAGAAGAGGCTGTGGAGGTGCTGCTGTGGAAGCTAAACAGGAAGTGGCTGACCATGTTCCAGGCTGCAGCAGGAGAGTGCAGTCAGCAGGGCTAGGGAAATGATCCTTCCCCTCTACCCCACATCTGTGAGACAACTGAACACCCCGTCCAGGTCAAGACACGGATGCACTGGAGTAAATGCAGAAAGCCACCAAGAGGACCGGAGAGCTGGAAAAGGTGCTGCAGAAGCAGAGGCTGGGTGAGGGAACTGGTGAATGAAGTTGCTAAGCCACCACCCATCATATTTGAAAAATCATGGCAGTCAGGTGAGGTTCTTTATGACTGGAAAAAGGAAAATATAACCCCCATTTTCGAGAGGGGAAATGGAAGACACAGGGAACTACAGACCAGTCTCCCCTCTGTGCCTGGTAGGATTATAAAGCAGATTTGCCTGGAAATCATGATAGAGCACATGTAAAACAACTAGGTGGCTGGTGACAGCCAACATGGCTGCACCAAGGGCAAATCATGCCTGACCAATTTGTCAGCCTTCTATGACAGGGCTGTAGAACTGATGGAGAGGGGAAAAGCAGCTGCAGATGTTGGTCAATGAGAAACTTAACATGACCCAGCAGTGCGCAACTGCAGCCCAGAAAGCCAACCACATCCTGGGCTGCATCAGAAGCAGCATGACCAGCAAGTCAAAGGAGGAGATCCTGCCCCTCTACTCTGCATTTGTTGGGACCCCACTTGGAGTACTGTGTGCAGTTCTGGTGTTCTCAGCATAACAAGGACATGCAGCCATTGGAGCAAGTCCAGAGGAGGGCCATGAGGATAACTGGGCTGGGGCACAAGACTGAGGAAGTTGGGGCTGTTCAGCCTGGAGAAGGCTGTGTGGAGACCTCATAACAGCCTTCCAATATCTGAAGAAGTAGGCCCACAAGGATGCTGGAGAGGGACTCTTCATCAGGGACTGTAGTGACAGGAAAAAGGGTGAGGGGTTTAAACTTAAACAGAGGAAGTTTAGGTTACATATAAGGAAGAAATTCTTTCTTGTGAGGGTAGTGAGGCATTGGAACAGGTTGCCCAGAGAAGTGATAAATGCTCCATCCCTGGCGGTGTTCCAGGCCAGGATGAATGGAGCCTTGGGCAACATGGTTTAGTGTGCGGACTCCCTGCCCTTGGCAGGGGGGTTGGAACTTAATGATCTTAAGGTCCATTCTAATCCAAACAATTCTATGATTCTATAGATTTAGATTAGATACAAGAGAAAAGCTCTTCATTATGAGGGTGGTAAGGCACTGGCACAGGTTGCCAAGAGAAGCTGTGGCTGCCCCACCCCTGGCAGTGTTCAAGGCCAGGCTGGATGTGGCTTTGAACAACCTGTTCTAATGGAAGGTAATCCTGCCCTGCATGGCAGTGGGGTTGGAACTGGATGATCTTTAAAGTCCTTTCCAACCTAAAGCATTCCATGATTCTAGGAAACATGAAAGAAATTTAAGTTGGGAATGAGAAGGTGCGTCCTAGGTTCAGCAGTAGCAGTCATTTTTCTCCTTCTTGGTAGCTGGTGAAGTGCTGTGTTTTTGACTTTTGGCCTGGGAACAGCACTGACAAACAACAGTGTTTTCAGTTACTGCTTAGTAATGTTTACTCTGACCAAGGACTTTCTGAGTCTCATGCTCTGCCAGGGAGGAGGGGAAGCTGGGAGGAAACAGAGGACAGGGCACCTGACCAAAACTAACCAAAGAGATATTCCATACCACAGCATGTCATGGCCAGGATGTAAAAATGGAGGGCAGAGACCCAGAAGGGTGGGGTTCACTGCTCGGTCGGGCTGGGTATAGGTGGTGAGCGATTGTATTCTCTTCTTTTGTTATTTCCCTTGTCATTATTATTATTGGTGGCAGCAGCAGTGATTTGTGTTACACCTTAGTTACTGAACTGTTCTTATCTCAACCTGTGGGGGTTGCATTCTTTCGATTCTCCTCTCCATCCTCCTGGGAATGGGGGGTGAAAAAAGAGGGAGGAGTGAGTGAGCGAACTGTGTGAGTGGCTTAAACCATGACAATGTGGCAAGCTCTCTGAGAAACCATTTCATAACGGTCAATTAACAGAAAATTTGCACTGCAGAACAGATTTTTCCATCAGCTGGAAAGATCCCCACAGCTGCATCAAAGCAAAAGCAGCAGCACTAATAGGAGACAAAACAATGCTCGCAATTGTTGTGAGATTTCACCACATCCTCAACTGCCTGCCCCCCTGTTGGGAAGGTTAGACAAATGTTTTACTAGATTGTTGTGTAAGACTATGTTTAGCTCAGGCAGGGCAAGAGCTGCAAATATTACAAAAAATATGGTTTTTTTATAATACTGCCATGCTATTCTGCAGAGTTATTACAACGCAGGCACACAACTCCAAATTCAGTGCTTTTAGACAGGCTATTTTCAACCTACCTGATCTTGGCAGCATTAATACTGACTTGTGAGAGCTCCAGTTTCAATGTCTAATTGAATTGTTGCTGATATCCAAATTTCAAAACAGACTAAGGAAAATAAACTTTTAAAAGCCCTGTGCTTATGCGTAAGTATCTGTGGGTGCTTCTTCCTGCCTAGCAGCACTGCGGCACTCAGGGGGTCAGATATGGATTTCAGATGTTGCACAGAAATTAACCTGGGAGGAGGAAACAGAAGAAACCACTTGAAGAGACAGGGAGATCTTACTGCCATGGAAAAAGATTTAGTACTGGGGAGCTCAACAAGATGAATTTTTGAATTGTTTTGCAAGAGGGAAAAAAAAACCCAAACCTAAACATTTCATTTTCATTTTAGTTCGGTCAAATTATTAAGAGTTAACAGACTAATCATTCTTTAAATTAAACAGAAGTCATGGGTGTTGCTACATAGTTAATCAAAATGAAAATAATTACAGAAGTATGTTTTCCATAGAGCTTTATGCCACTATTAGGTTCAATTTTTCAGTCTTTAATCAATGAATTAAGCCAAACAGTTTCCAAAACCCAGATGGTGCAGCCATGCTACACATGCTAAACTTCTGCATTGAAGAATTCCCTTCACATATCCTTAAGCTCTCAAACAAACAGAAATCTCAGTATAAGCTGTTCTGGATCTAGTCATAAAATCATCATAGAATCATAAAAAGGTTTGAGTTCCTCTGTCATGGGAAGGGATACCTTCCACTAGAGGAGGTTGCTCAAAGCCTCATCCATCCTGGCCTTGAACATTGCCAAGGATGGGACAGCCATAACTTTTGTGGGCAACCTGTGCCAGGGCCTCACCGCCCTCACAGGGAAGAATTTCTTCCTAATATCTAATCTAAAGTGCATCAAAAACTGCATCAAGCAGTCACAGATGTTGGTGCAGAAAATGTACAGAAGTGTGGCAGGTGCTATCCACGTCTTCTCCATGCTGAATAGCAACACACTGGAGGCACAGCGCTGGCTCTTAGCAGGAAACACGGACCATCATCTCCTGCAACCCTCATCTGAGCTGCAGGAGAGTTTCACATACACAAACAGGATCTGCTTCAAAGATTGTATTTCCTGTATCAGCCCTTTTCAGCTGCTAGGACTACACAGCTTGCTAATTTCATTTGTTATTTAGCTGCCTTTGTCTTCAGATGTTCCAAGCAAGCAATGCTTGGAAGTCAGGATAATAATAAAACATGCATCTGGTAAACCAACTGAAACTGCTTCAGGAAGACACCCAGAGAGGAGACAAAAGTGATGCATATATTTAGCCTGACTAACTCATAAGTTGTTCTTCAGTATAAAAGTAGAATGTTTTTTATGCTATTTTCCTTATGATGACCTCCTTGACTGAACACTATCAATAGTTACTCAGGTTTGAAGTGCTTCATGGCAATGGATTACATGAAGCAGTCACACATGATTCAGAAAATCCATAAGAATTCAACAAATACCTGTTTCCTGCTTAGCTATGGAAAGGATAATGAGCTGTCTTGCATCCTACCCATTAGTACATGCCCCATGGAGACATAAGAGCTTCAAACAAGCTGGAAGCAGGGGAGCAAGTTACCTGGAGCTCCACATAAGACACTTTTACCTCTGCAGCCCTTTAAAAGAGATTTATTATGTATCTGCAGTGCAGTATGGCATGTGCACAACAGATACAACAGTAGAAAGGAAGAATCATTTACAAGTCAAAATGCTATAAGAAAGCAAGACTGTCTTCTTTGCTCCCACAAGACTGAGATTGTGCCCCCAGGAGACCCCTGATGAGCTTATATTGATTTCCAATAGCATTTTGGGAAGATCAAATACATGCTAGAAGGTTGTTAACATGATCAAACACAAAAGGACAAACAGAATGACCTTAGTAGTTAACAATACCCCGTGCAGCTCAAGACAATTTCTGCCTGCCATGCTTTAACAACAGCTGGATTCTATCAACAAAGAATCCAAGAGGAGAAATGCAACGAACACTTGGTAATGTAGTTTTATAGAAATATTCGCTTTATTCTTTTAATGAGGTTACAAATACATCTGCTTGAAACCTGCATGAACTGTTCATATGAGCACGTCCTAACCACATCAGGAGGATGGTACAGGGTGTACAGCCCTGCATAAGGGCAGCAATGATTCTGTTTATCCAAGGACACTAAACTGAACCGACGCTCATTATTAATGAGACTGAATTAGCACTGGAATCTCTGGACAGCAGAAACACTGGTGCTGAGGGCTTTGCATTCATAGCACAGCAGAAAACAGCAACAACAACTACAATACCAAATTTCTATATGCAGACATATATGCATACATTAATGAAGTTCAACGGATTTCCTGAATAATGAAGAGTTGGATGCTCAAGCAGAATCATACACACCTATGAACTCGTAACAGGTTAACTGCGCAAAACTGTACCCTGCACTGTCTGAAACAGATGCTGACAAAGACCTCAGCTCAACCCTGAAAGAGATGTGACTGCTGGGATCACTGTGTACTGTGAAAGTAAGAATATAATTTTCTTTCTTATGTGTCAAAATGGTGACCTGAGCACAGGATTATAATCTGGTGTCAGCTTTTGCTAAGTAACATTAAGAAATTAAAGGGCAAAGAAAAGAGCAACAAAAAATTACTTATGTAGTAGAAAAAGGGCTTATGACTCCAGCTTGCAGTAAAGATGTAAAGAGCAAGGCACATTTAAATTTCTCAGAAAAGGAGACTCAGCTGTAACTTTATTATAGGATGTAAGCATCTCATGGTGGGAAACCAGCAGGTACAAAAGAGCATTTTTGGTTACCAGTAATATATACAACAAGCAACAGCTGGAAATTGAAGGAAGCCCAATTCAGATGGGAAAGAATCAGAGTTATATTTTTGAAGATAAAGCAGTTGAACAGAGGAACAGACTACTTGAGCATATAGAGGATTCAATACATTACATTCAGTATAAGAAGGGCTTCAAAAAAATCACAAACAAAACAGATAAAGGATAAGATAAAGGTCAAACTAGACCAATGTCATGGTCAATTCTAACATTAAATTTTACTACATTTTATTAAAACTATTAGAGTTGATTAAAGAATTCCAGATCATTATCATTAAATCAAGTATGCTTGAATCAAGAAACAGAATTATTTAAATTATCTTTTCATTCCACTTGCAATAGACTATATCGTAGTGTCAGCACACTTTGGATCACCACTCTGCTGGACATGGCTGTGAAAAATCGCTGATCAACCATGACTACCCACAAGTAAAGCATGTAAGAAAAAAAGAGTTAAAGCCACTTTTATACTGCAAGGATTGAAAGGACAGTTAGATAACAGCCAGCAGTTATAAAAGTACTCATAATGTATGGCTCTGCTACAGGATTTTCACTTTCCACTGATTTATCTTCCTTTTATGAACTAAGATTCAGATATAAGCACACAGGAGCAGAACAGTCTTCAAGTAACACAACTTCTTTTCGCAATATATACAATTGCTTGAGGAGGAATTCTGCAATAACTGCCTTGTTATTATCTTTGTTTTTTAAACAGGTAACCTTGAGAGTTGTTTTTTGTGGGTTTTTTTTGTTTTGTTTTGTTTTGTTTCTTTTTTCGTGTGTGTGTTTTTTTATTATTTAATTTTTATTTAAGTTTCTCTGTACCTATAAAGAAACAGAACGGAAGATTCCATCATAAAAGAAAAAAGGATTTTACCAACAGGAGAAACAGGCATCTAAGCTAAAGGTCATCTGATGTGCATGGCACGTTACTAGCAATAATGATTAGAAACAGGACTTCTTAACATTATAAGTAAGTAATTATTGGTTGAATAATCCCAAACCTAATTAATGCTTGCTCCTTTATATTTTAAAGGAAAGAAATATAATTTTAAGTAATGAACATCAAAGTGGGTTAAGGAAGTCTACTTCTAAGCTGCATCTATCTCCAGTTAATGGATTCAGTAAAATTCTACAAATAGACTACACAAAAAGTTTAAAACCCTGTTAAAAACTACATTCTGAACATATCAAGTGCAGATAGTGCTCCCTTGGGGAGCAGGGGCACTTGTTAACACCCCACTGCTCTCTCACTGCCTACTTCTGGATTCTGCATTTTCTGAAATGAGTACAGAAACATTTTACTACAGAAAAAAAAGTTAAAAAAATTGACAGTCAATTCCTATAAAACAGAAAGTTCCAGGATTCCTTTCCCCTGCTATGTATATGTTCTGCTCTTCCACGACCTACATTTATTTCCCAGCCTTAAACTCTTTACCATTAAAAATGTCAGTAGAGAAATCTCAACAGTGTTACGCACACATTCTCACATTCTCTGCTCCTAACGAAGACCACATTTTTTCCAGTTTTACTTGAACAGAATACAAAATACGCATTTTAGGGGAAGAGAAATGAAAGGGAAAGCCAAGACTAGAGGAAATAAATAATGGTGAGTGGATGTTGGAAAAAGAAGGCCACATAAGAATCTCCTTGGAGGCAAACAAAGATGGCAAATCAAATGAAATTATACCAAAGAGGAAGATGAAAATGAACCTGCCCAGAATATTGTTGCCCATGCCTGAACCTAGACAAGTGAAGTCATTCTACTGACTTGAAAGAAAATTCCAAACCAGCCCAGGTTAGTAGTAAAGGCTAAAACCCCATCTATCCTGGAAGGAACCTTTAGGAGGTCATCTCCATACTCACAATGCCCATCAATTTTGCACCATCAGCAAAAACTCGTACCAAAACATTATTAGAGCATGTAAATGCAGCTGAATCCCAAAGAGCAGTTAAGATCTGATTTCTGTCGTGGTTTGAGGCCCCTCAAACAGTTCTGTGCACTCCCCCCTCTTTCTTCCCCAGTCCCGGGGAAATGGGAAGG
>JASSUY010020455.1:0-31779 GCA_032466535.1 Forpus xanthops
ACATTGATATTATATTTACCCCCCCCCCCCCTTATATCTTAATGCCTCTTTCTGTTCCCTGCCACAACTCCAGTCATGAACCAGCCAAGCAAAATTAAAGCTTTCATGCCTTCTAGCAGCAGGAATCTCCTAGAAACAAAACAGTCCTGTGTTACCAGCAAAAACCTTCTTGTCTGATTTAAGGAGATCTGCAGAAATTTGGTTATGGCTGGGCTTTGCACTAAATCTGATACAGAATGAGAAAGCTATGTGAAAAAAAAGGTTAAATAACCAGTCATGTGAATGTAACTAACTCAATTCTGGTTCTTCAGTGGCTTAAGAGTGTAGAAATTCACGCTGTCCTAATTAGGATGCCAGGGGAAAGAAATTATTTGCATCTTTGTTTAGTATTCTGTAGAAGCGGTAAGGCCTACAGGAGTGTCAGCTAGATCCATAGACCTCTCTAGGGAAGGAAGGGAGCTAAGGAAGAATGATGATAATTTAATGGGTACAAATGCTGGCCAAGAATAGTTATATCTAATGAAAATGCTGCAGTTGTGCTAGGCACTGTTTTAATTTGGCTCCGCTTCCAGATGGTATTTCATGTATTTGGCCTCTTTGAGGGTGTCTTCTGTGGAGTTGTAAATGTATAATTAATGCAGCATAAAAATATATACTAGCCATGTTAGTAGAATCATGGAATAGTCAGGGTTGGAAAGGACCTTAAGATCATCCAGTTCCAACCCCCCTGCTATGGGCAGGGACACCCCCCACTGGACCATGCCACCCAAGGCTATGTCCAGCCCAGCCTTGAACACCGCCAATGATGGAGCAGTCACAAGCTTTCAAAAATGAGTTACAAGTTGAAGCTAAAGCTGTAGAAAGTGAGTTATCTCTGAGAAGCTCCGTTCTAAAAAGCATTGAAATTTATCTTAATATTATTTTATTCGACCTTTTTAATTAGTGTGGCAAATAAGTAGAGCTGGCTATTATCTTTGCATAACATTTGTATTAATACTGTCACATAATTTGCAATGACTACTGTAGAATATGCTGTCCCTATTAAGAGCTTAGTTTGTCTTCCACTGGGCTTCCAAGTCACAGCCATTTTTCACACCTGTACAATAGTCTTCCCTTTAGCAATATGACCAAAGAAAACATATAAAACAACTCTGAGCCCAGCAAGAATAACAAGTTCTGCATGCATGTATCGTAGACAGAAAGTTAGTCACCTTTTTTGGTTTAAAGCAATCCTGCTGTTTATAGAATGCAAGATGATCATTTTGTGGTACAAAACCATGCTTTCAATTACTTACGAGATCTTTTTTAGGGGTCGGATTGATTTGTAGTTTGGTTGGCTTGGGGGTTTGTGGTTTTTATATTTCTTTTGTTTTGGTTATTTTTATTATTGCTTTGGTTTGGATCTGTAATGTGAAGCACAGCTATTTGTTTAAAAGCTCAGGTTTGACACCTGGCTTCTCAGTGGGATACTTGTAGCTATAATAAGGGATGAGAAAAAGAAGAAAGAGCTTGCCTACCATATATTCTGCTTACCTATCACCTTCAAAAAACTTAAAATGTCCAGTACTAACACTGGATTTGAATAAGAAGTAGCTACAGTCTTCTCATTATGCTACAGGACTCACCGTGTACTGTTCCTGGTATGGAGTGATATCCAGATATAAGTATTTCATGCAGGACTTATTTCATTTTACTTTTTTTAGTGAACAAACTAACCAGATGATTACGAATGTCTTGTATCCGACATGATTCTGTAGGAAATCCCATCTCTGTATTCAGAACACAAATAATGAAACATGAAGAAATTCATGGGCTGTGGGAGCGCTACGAGAAATAATACCATTTGCAGCTTGTAATGAGATTTTTAAAGAACTGCTAAGAAAATTCCAAATATCTATATTGGCTGCAAACAAGGTTTTGTCCTTGAATTATCTTGACTTTGTTCAATTCGGGATAGTGTTTGCATGATAACTTCACAGCACTTGGAATCAGATGCAGGAACGGGACATTAAGATCTTCTTCTTTTTGCTGGTCAAGGCAGTATTTTTCCTTAAATTATATTTATCCTGGCCTAGATAAAGATTTATTAGGTTGATGTTATAATAGAAACAGCTACAGGAAACAAACCACACAGCATGAAGATGAGAAGGTTTCTGATTTGGAAACTGATAGATTTGGGTCCTGGTATTGCCAAAATATGACATGGATGTCTTAAAGTACATGGGTACATGAGGGTGACTCCTACCAACGAGTGTATAATTGTTAGTAAGGATATCAGTTTATGTTGTTCAGGCATGAGAATGTAAGCATCTAATGAGACAATCTAGTTCATGACCTTAGGAACCTGCAGTTGTGAGCTGCGAGGAATGAACTATCTTTTGGGATGCTGATCCAGAAGTGAGAGGTTGAACCCCTAAGTGTGTCAGTTCAGTAGTTTTCCTTTGAACTCCGAGTCTTAGATCCTATTCAGACAGTAGAATTTTAATCCTAATTTAAAAAGTAAAACATACTGTAGTTTTGCTATGGAAACTTAGGAGGTTTACTTCACCTGCTGAATAAATGGAAGTTCTTCATTAGAGGGAGAAGTTAGGAATTCTACATCCGGCAGTAGAATACTGGAAAATTGGAATTATGCAGCTGAAGATGCCATTACTTAATAATTGTAGGGCAGTTATTAACAGTATAATAAATATGAGAAGAATTTAGCATTTACCAGAATTAGCTAATATAATAGGTGGTTTGCTCAAACATTTATTTAAGAAAGCATCACTTTCTGGTGACAGTCTGAGGTCAGAAAAATGGTTTGCAGGCCAATGTGAAAATGGCACAGTTAAGGAAAAAAAGAGGTAACAACTGGAAATTGCAGATTTTGGTGCTGTCAAATGGTTTACCCCAACATTTGACTGAAACAGGTTGGATGGTTTTCAGCAAGTGTGTCTTTGCCTAACATTCCCTTCTTTCAATGTGGTTATTGATATTATGTTAAATTGAAGTAGCTTGTTTTGGAATATCAGAAACTCTCCACATTGCCCTTCAAAATTCTAAACCCAGAGCTCCTTCAGTGAAATATTAACTATTGGTATCTCCTTTCATGTGTACATGTTACTTTACAGTTTTATTCTGTCTTTAAAGACTTTTCTCCTTGATTCATCCTTTGTCTTCCTCTCCCCTGTGAATCAAGCGTTCCTATAGGTCTTCACTGTTACCTTTTAGTCCCTTGATGAGCACTAAAAAAGGGAAAAGACTTAAAATACTGTCTAAAAGCACCATTGGTGGCATGTGCGGTAGTGGTCCTTGAAGTGAGTAGGGCTGTTCCTGATCGAGAGCTATGGTCTCTCATTAAAACCTCAGGGAAAGCTCTCCATAGCTGAAATCCTTTGCAATCAGAGCCGTTACTGTCAATAAACAGCATAGTGGGTTATTGTGCTTCAAGTTACTCTATGCCAGCTATGCTAAAGTAAATGTCCTTGTGCTTACACACAGCATATGCAAGGTAGTGCCACTTATTTTGAGGCTTTGTCATCTGGACAATCCTGGGTGCGTGTCTGCTGAGTTCCTTTGTTTTTCTTTCTTCTTGACAGGGAGATTGGCTTCCCAGAAGAGAATTCATATCAGTCTGTTAGCTCCATGTACCACTCCATATGGCCACACGTTCCTTTCTGTTTACATAAAGTTGCCACCAATGAGTTGATGTGCTCATCCATTTCCTCTGAATTGCTGCAGAGAAGTCCTCGCACAGGTAGGATGGACATGCATGATGTGCAGCTTCTGGGAAAGGTGATGGGGCTGTGGCAAAGGGTGAAACACAACCTCAAAAAGAGAAATATTGTCACAAATTCAAACCACGCCACTGTATGGGCTGCTAAGAAGAAAATTCACTCCATCCCAGCTAGACCCCGTACACACATCAGGGATGTTCAGCTCACAAAGAAATAAATAGCTCATTCCCCCTGAGCCTGGGGCTATATGCAGTCAGCTTTACAAAGGTCCCTGTGAGATCCCCAAACCAACCTGTCAGTTTTCTCTAGCCCATACAGCTGGAAATGTTCTGCAGGCCAAATCCTGCCTTAATTGGTGACACCCGTACAAGCACACTTGGCAGTGAGGTTTGGGTGGGACTGTTTTCCTCCTGATGTTTACTTAGGCCATGGGTGGGTGAGCAGCAAGAGCATCCTTCCCTCTGCAATGTGGTCTCAGTTAATTGGCAATCTAGAAAAAATAAGGGAGAAATTTGTAGTCATGGCAGTCTGCTGCAGTGATGGTTGACAGGGTGTGGGTCTGCATGGCAAAAATGATCTTCAAGCAGCTCTTCAAAGATGCAGCATACTTGGAATCTTTTTTTCCCCCCCCTTTTTCTTCTGTCTCCCCAGGATGCCTCATGTTGAAAAGCATAAAAACGTGAAGCACATGTAAATCTGTGTGTTGGAAATCTCTGGTTGTAGTTAGACATTTAAGCCAAAGAGCTTAAAAAAGAAGTCCTGTAGGGAAGACAAAACAAACGTAGAGCAGCCACCGTCGGAGCGTACAGTTTGCCTGTTACTAATATCCTTGAACACTATCTTTCCTGTGAGTTTCCTGGTTTTTGGTCAAGCCTGCCCTCCACATGTGCCTACTTTCCAACAGCCTTCAGTGGAAGGGATCAGAAAGATGAACTAATGTGAATACAACTGTGTGTGGAAGGATGCTTTATATTCTTTCTTCCCCAGTATCTGAGATGTAGCATGTACCAGTTCATATCCTGGAGCTCTTCCTTCAATATTAATTACTACTCAGCTTAAAAAATGATGTCCCTGAGTATGAAAAAGTTCACGAAGGCCATGCTTGGTTTCAGTGGCTTACAAACCAGCTTTTATTCTAGTTTGAATGCTTTAAGCTATCTGTGCAGCACCTGTAGCTGCAGTACACCTCAATTTTAAGCTGATCTCAGTTCCACTGCATTCTGTAACTTTAGAGGTGATATTTGCATAGAGCAGGATGAGGAATTCTGTTCTTGGGGTTAATTCAGTTTTCCTAGATTCCAATGTGTGCATTGTAGGGGTTTTAAGCAAGGCTGGATGTACTGCAAATCAAGACCATATAATGATTCATCTCTGTTGCCTTTTTCCTCATTTTGTCTCATGTTCCATAGCTCTTCAGCTGTATCACAGCATCTCCCTAATCTCTTCAAGACCAAGGGTAAGCCTGCATCAAGAACAGTATTGCTTCGCTTTCTTCACCTGTAGCTTTATTACACAGGTGTGTCTAAACTCACATTGCTGAAGCCATGCCCCTGATAAGTGTGACTCATATAAGTGCTTCTTTTTGCTTGCAGTGGATTTGGGATTGTTCTCCATAGGTCCTCAGAGCTGGGGAGTAGATATGAGGGCTGGATGGGGGGCCAAGGGTGAAATGACTTTTCAGGAGAAACAGAACACCATGAATCAATCAGGGTCTGGAAAAAGAATTACTTGAGGTTAGTTTTCTGTATCTTCCTTTGTTGTTGTTTGAGGCCATCTTTCTGTGAGAGGTTGTGAAGAAGGCTTACTGTCTTCCTGGGGTGGGAATGTGGTGTGTTGAAGGAATTATGTATCAGAAGTTTATACTATGATAGCAGAGAGGCAGGGTGGGGAGAATGAATTTCTTTGAATTCGGGTTTGTTATGGGTGGTTTTGATTAGCTGATCCCTTTGAAACACTGTGGGCTGATTCATTTGCCTGAACTGGTATTGGTGTTCTATTTTAGTAGAGAAAAAAAGCAACTGAAGCTACCACAGGTACAAGAAAACCTTTTCTCTTTTAAGCAAGTGCCCATCAAGTGTCTTACCATAAATTAATTTCAAGTAGAGAGATCACCGACACCTTTTCATCACTATCAACTTAGATTTGGACAGTGTTGACTAAGATCCATTGGTTTTGCCGTCACTCTTTAAATCACATACCTTTCTTATCTCTGCACAGGATTAAAGGAAACACAGTTGTGCCCTCAGATATAAAATGGCTTGTGTAGGGTTTCTTTAAGAAATGCCATAAGGCTTGGATATCAGCTACTCTTTCTTCTGTCTGTCAGAAACCTGCATATCAACAGGATGAAATTGTTAACATGTCTCTTGCAGTACAGCGATACTGGTCTGCAGTGTCTTTTATATGTGTTTTTGATAAAAACCTGGTAAGCCTAATTAGGATATCAATGAGCAATTAGTGCAGTGTAGGCTTCTTCACCTCAGATACTTGTTTCTGACAAAACACTGATGGGACTGTATATAAATAATGTTTGAACTGCAGAAGAGATGCCCTCATTTCCTAAACGAAGTATGGGAAATGTAAATGGCAATCAAGGACAATAAGCAAGTGTTAACTAATTAAATTTTACCTATGCATGGTGTATTCTACTCTTCTTCATATTATAGGTAGAAGAGTAGACACAGGTGAGTTGCTTATGGTTCAGTAGAATCAATATAGTGCGTCTCTGTGCTTCAAACTCAATTAGAAGTATTTACCATCTTTGAAAAACTTTTGAAAGGCAGGGAATGGCAAGATTACACTTCTGCATGTTCTTACAAGTTCTTTCTCTTGGCATACGAGCAAGTTGCCAGTCATCAAAGAAAATGTTTTGGCAGTACCTTTCTGACATTTCTGTGTGGGAAGTGTAAGAAGAAATAGGGAGTTTGCTCTTTGCTGTAACCACTCTTCCAAGAAGTGATTTTTGAGGTGGAGTTGCTCTCTGAGAGATAAGCAATGGGGGTTGTCAGGAATTTCCAAAGGAGGGAATTGCTCCAGTTATAAAATATCCCTTAAAATAAAAGAAAGTAATTACTTTTACTACCTGAGCAATAGCCTAATCTGGAACCTAAGTCCACAACCTCAGATGCCTTCAGGGAGCTTTCTCAACTTGTGCATGGCTCCTTGGAGACCTTTGGCTGAGGGACGGCAGGGAAGCCAGGAATAGAAAGGAGTCGCTTCCCCAACACAGATATCTCCTCCATGATGATACCTAAAAGCCCTGGTGAGCTAGATTTCTTTAGAGACAAGACTCTACACAAATCCAGTGAGTTCAAACAATGGGTGAGACTGTCTCTGCCTCCTCTGCCCTTGTGGATTCCCCCAGCCGAAGGCTAAGCTGCCTCTCCAGAGCCCTCAATTGCTTCTCCCTCTCCTCTGCTGGCTGTTGGTGACAAAACCAGGAGATCACATACACAGTGCCTATTTTTGTATATAAAACCCCTAGTCTGACCCTACCCGAGTCTCCTCTGCCCAAGCACGTGTGAAGCAATACCCTTCAAACCCTGCCCTAGTTTCATTGGCAGGTAAAGCTTTAGCACAGGGTGATGCCACTGCAGTCAGGCAAGTAATCCCAGAGCACAGCCTGAGCCCTTTTCAGATAAAGGCTTGAGTCTCCCCTGTGGTCTTTTTTCAGCTGGCTTACCTTCTTCCATTAATCCTACTTAAGGTAGAAGTAACATAGTGATACCCTGTTAGCATTGTTCATGTAATGGTAAGCACTCTGCTGAGTGATTAAATTGCTCAGCCTTCCCCATGTTAGCAAAAAAAAACCCTTAAAAACCCCAAAACAATAGTCTAATGCTGGTCACAAGAGGCAGGAGAAGAGAAGGCTTATGGAGGTGCAGCGTGCAAACCAATTTTGTGGTAAAAGTGTGCTCTGTGTGCAAGATCTTTAAACTGTAAAGGTTTAAAAGGGCATGGACAAAACCCTGCTGTCGAGGAGTTGTCAAACTGTGGCAGGCTGCAACAAGGCTGTATTCAGAGGAAACTTGGGGTCTTGTTTTGAGCTGGTGTGAAATTAAAAGCCAAAGGTCAGTGCTGTTTCACTACCTTGAAAGAAGAATTAAGGGATAATTTGAATAGAAGCATGCCTGGTATTTATGAAAGAGTTGGGATGAAAAAGGGATTAGTCAATAATTAATAATTAAGAGAGAGATTTTTTTCCAAGCCTTTTAATTGGGTCTGTTTTCTGTTTAGTTTCTTCTGCTTGGTCATTGTCAATTATAGTACAATAATAAATTAGTACGGCAGTTTGGGGGGCTGTTGGTTTTTTACTGAGTTATTTTGGGTGGGGAGGGTTTTACCAGATTTTTACTTGGCAAACCATGGCCTTGGTCTAATCTTGTTCCTGTCAGTTTGATGCTGGTGCCAGTAGGAGATGCCTGAATCTTGCAAAGGCATAGCAGGACAGCAAGGGGCACCGGAAGAGCAGCACAAGTGATTTGCATCCATTCCTGCTAATAAACCAGCTTCATTAGGGGCTCAGCTTACGTGCCTCTTTGCCAATGCATGCATCATGGGGAACATGCAAGAGTTAGAGGCAAGTCCACACCTGAAGGGCTGCAACCTCAGTGGCACAGAGATGCGGTGGGACACTTCCTGTGACTGGAGTGCTGGAATGGAAGGATACAGGCTGTTCAGGAAAGACACCTGGGGAGACACGGAGCCGGTGTCATCCTGTAGGTCATTGTCCAGCTGGAGTGCATGGTCCTCTGCCTGGGGATGGACGAGGAGCTGACAGACCACTTGTGTATAAGCATTAAGGGAGGGCAGGCACAAGTGACATTACAGTGGGCGTCTGCTATAGGCCACCTGATCAGGAAGACCAAGGGAATGATGTCCTCTATGAACACATAGGTATGGCCTTGCGTTCACTGTCTCTGGTCATTACTGGGGTTTCAATCATCCCAATATCTGTTAGAGTGACAACACAGCAGGACGCAAGCAGTCCAGGAGGTTTCTGGAATACACTGACAATAACTTCCTTCTCCAAGTGACAGAGGAGCCAGCAAGGTGCTGAAGAGGTCAGGGCTGATGGCAAAGGAATCTTGGGACTGTATGAGTTTCCAACTCCCAGAAAAATGGGATCAGAATCACTGTCTGTCCTGTGACTGCAGTTCCCCTCCACCTGCAAACCACATTGTTTTCCTCTCTGCCCCCCTGCTTGCTGTTGTGCTCTTTTGCACAAGTTCCTTGCACACTCCTCTGCTGTCTAGCCGCTGCTCTCCGCACAAATGATGTTCAGTTGAGCTAATGCTGAATGAAGGAATTTGTCTGCAGCATCCAAAATGGAGAGCACTGGCACTAATGCTTACAAAAGCCAATTCTGTGGCAATGCAAGGAGTTTGCTGCAAATCTGTCAAAACTAAATCTAAAAGGTCAATCCCTACTTTCCCATTTCCAGCCACCCTATACAGACAATTTCCCTCCTCAGAGGTTCTGTTCTCGTATGTGCCCTGGGCTCCAGGCTGTATCTGCTGGAGATGAGCTCTTGCCAGGCAAACCCACTCTCTCCCATGGCCAATCTGCTCTCCTGGAAGGAGACACAGGCTTGCATTTGATTCAGTTTTTACCCTCCCAAGCCATATTTCCTTCTGATGTGTTAAGGAGGATGTGTTTCCACTAAATAAAAACTCAGTGTCTTTTCTAGGAGAGGAGTTCAGGGAATATTCCTTTAGCATGTTATGTCCCCTATGTGGTCTTTAACTCCATTTCTGGAGTTACCAAGGAGTAACACCTCCATTTTCTTCTGCTGTCTTTCCAGATGTCTCAGCATTAATCTTTCATTATGAAATGTCTCTATCTGCTGTATTTTTGACTGGATACCTGTTAAAAACTCGATCACACTTGACCAAACCCCTAAATTAGGAAAATACCTGCAGCTCAGTACTCACTCTTGAGGTGAGGTAACTGTTTTAGGCTGATTACTGTCTGATATTTACTTTTGAGGGGTGATCCTAGGATTTACAGAGGTGTAAGGATTAAGACTACGGTTTTATCAGATGACGTGTAGGAGAATGACTTTCATGAGTGGCATTGTCTTGCAAGGAGAAACTCCTGAGTTTTCCCCTTTGGTTTGTAAAATTTGAGGCTCTTTTGGGAAGGATTTTTCTCTCTCTCAGCTATGATACTGCTATGCAGAGCAAAAAAATGTCAGTTACATAGTTAATTAAAACAAGTTGGAGCTTTATAGGGCAAAGCAAAACTGTCCAGAAGCTGTTACAGCCTGGAGAGCCACTGGTGGTGGTGGCTGGCTTTTCTACAAGGCCATTTCATATTAAGTCATTTTGCAAATTAATTTTAGAGCATTTTGACTAAATATTCTCCTTTTAAAATGCTTAAAGAAAGTCTTTACTGTGTACATGGGCCAAGCATGGCCACGACTATGGGCTACTGCTAAAAAGTGGCTCTGCTAGAACATGGAAGGGAATTTGGGTAATTCAGGTGGTATTTACACCTAATTAAGTAAAAACTCGAGTAGCCTGTCTTTATTCTCCACTTTCAGCTGGAGATAAAGTGGAATGAGTGTCCATACATGAATATTTGTGGGCTGAGAATTCAAACTGTTTTTCTGCTGGTCAATTAAGTGAATACCCAGTAGGAGATGTGTTCATTCCACTTAGAAACAAAGACAACACAATATGGTCAGCAGGAAAAAATGCAGCTTGGCATTCTGCAGTAAAATATGATTGTGTAGTTTTTAAAAAATTAATATAAAAAAAGCTGTAAAACAAAACAATAACCCCCCCAACAAACAGGACAAAAGCAACTGTTTTAAATCATAGCTCTGATTTCCTTGAAACTAATGTCCTTCTTCGCCAGGAAAGAGGTGAAATGGGAAAACTGAACTTCATACACTAACAATACACTGCTAGCCTATGACTGTGTCTGTCTATTCAGTGATCCTTCTAGTCTACTTGTGCAGTCTTTGCATGGATCCATCGCTCTGTAATGTTTCTACTGAGGAGTTGCTGGCAGAGCCTTGAATGACATGGTCTAGTGTGAGGTGTCCCTGCCCATGGCAGGGGTTGGAACTAGGTGTTTTTAAGGTTCTTTCCAACCCTAATTATTCTGTGATTCTATTTCTGGAAGCACAGTCTGACACTGGCATATCATAGAATCTTAGAATAGGGTTGGAAAGGACCTCCAGATCATCCAGTTCCAACCCCCTGCCATGGACAGGGACACCTCCCACAAAACCATGCCACCCAAGGCTATGTCCAGCCTGGCCTTGAGTACCACCAGCAATGAAGCATTCACAACTTCCCTGGGCAACCCATTGCAGTGGCTCACCACCCTTACAGTAAAAAGCATCTTGCTCAGATCCAGTCTAAACTTCCCCTGCTTAAGTTTGAACACATTACCCCTTGTCCTGTCACTGCAGCCCCTCATGAAGAGTCCCTCCCCAGCATCCCTATAGGCCCCCTTCAGATATTGGAATGCTATGAGGTCTCCACGCAGCTTTCTCCTCTCCAGGCTGAACAGCCCCAACTTTCTAAGCCTGTCTTCATGCAGGAGTTGCTCCAGTCCCCTGGTCATCCTTGTGGCCCTCCTTCGGACTTGTTCCAACAGTTCCATGTCCTTTTTATGTTGAGCACACCAGAACCGCACATAATAATCCAAGTGAGGTCTCACAAGAGCATTGCAGAGGGGCAGGATCACCTCCCTCGTTCTGCTGGTCATGCTCCTTTTGATGCAGCCCAGGATACTGTTGGCTTTTTGGGCTGCAAGCACACACTGAAGCTGGCTCATGTTCATTTTCTCATCAAGCAGCATCCCCAAGTCCTTTTTCTCAGGGCTGCTCTGAATCCATGTTACCCACAAAGATGTTGAACAAGACCTGTCCCAACACCTATCCCTGAGGGATAAACGCTCATTATTGGTCTCCAGCTGGACATCGAGTCATCATATTAGCAGGACATCTATACATGCAGAAAACATGCCTTAGATCTCATTATCACCTCGTAATTCCATGACAGCTTCCCACATGATTCTGGAAGGCCATGTCCTCACTGGGTACTCTTATGCCATCTTAACAGCCAACTTTTCTGGGTTTGAAAAAAGTTGTGTTATATTCACATGTGTTAATGCAAGCTTGGAGAACTATAAAGCCTACATTTTAGCAGTCACTGAGTGGTCACTTCCATTGTGGCTGTTTGTTTGCTATGCACTATACGCAGTGAGGGGGGCAAAGGGAAATTCATCAGGCATATATATAGCCTGTCCTCAAGGAGTCTTTCTATAAAACTGTTGTGTAATCAGAAGTTAATAACAATCCTGTCACAGGATAATGAGACAGAAATATTTATACTTCATTATTTTCATTAGACATAATAATTGGTGGTGCTGTTACACATCATATGATCTACTAGAAAGATAATGCATTAGCGGCTGCACCCTTGACTGCTGTGAGCCATTTTCTGTATAAACATACACCCTTCAGGATGTCCACTTTTAGAGGATGGTGCTGCAGGACTTGTAGAAGTAGACATATAGCTACTATCAAGGCCAAATGCAAGGGGTGGAATCAGTGCTTTGTCAGTCAGCTTACTGGCACAGGTGAGCTACTTTCAGTCTTTGCTCAGAACCAAAACTGCCAAGTTCAGATAATTTCTCTCAGATGTTCCTTTCTGGACTGACAGTGACAGGAGTCTTAAGCTATCTGATTTCAGGGCAGTTAGTTCAACTTCAGAAGGGTTCAAAGGATACTTGACTGGCCCAGGCAATCCAGTGAGCTTCTGAGGGAAATGCACTTACCTGTTCCTGGTTTTCCTGGGACTCATTTCTTCCAATCAGCCAGCTACAATGCAGATGATGCAGCTTCTTTATATGTTCATTTCCACTTACCCATTAAGTGCAGCTGATTTGAAGAGGGTGTGCCTAATGTTTTCAGCATGTGTGCTGGCTGCCCCTTCATTTCCAGACATCAGTTTGAAGTGTTACTTCAGCCCTGGAAAGAAAGGCTCTGCCCACCTCAAATAATTTCCTGACCTTCATTGTCACTGCTCCCACTAATGACATAGCTTTGAAGCTTTTACGGTGGGGAAAGAGGGAGCTGTCAGACAAGCGGTTCTCTGAAAATCCTTTGGCTTCTATTCCTGGTTTCAAACCAGCATGTCTTAATGACATGTCTTTTCAAGGAAAGAGACCTTTTAGTAGGTTTCTTATTTTGCAGTTCTGCTGTATGTGCTGTTTCTGACACAGCTGACCTGATAGATGAAGGCAGCCTGCGTGTTTTAGTGAGGCACATAGTAATTGTGGTTGCTGTATGGTTGCTATAAACAGCACCTGTGAATGTACTTTGGCTAGATTTAATCCTTTGGTAATTATGGAGGGAATGCAAATAAGCCTTAGCCTGGGGAGGAGAGGATCAAAACCTGAGTATCAAAAAAGGAGATACTTCTCTTATTTGTCAGAGAAGTATTTCTATAGTCTACAAATCATAGGGACCCTGGTTGAGTTGTATGTACGCCTATCTACAGCATCCCAGATGACATACAAGTAAAAGCATGAGTTTTTTAGTCTGTAAACTCACTGTGGTGAATAAGTCGACTCTTCTTCATTCTGTAAGCATTTCTAAATTGGGGGGGAAAGGTTGATACCTGTAGCTTTGCTATAAGGTAATGGTAGGTGTCTTGAGGTACTGTGGTGAAAATCAGACTGCATCCTGCCCATGGTGTAACATGGGGAGGTATAGGTCCTATTCTGCCAGAAAGCTTGTGGTAGATCTCTCAGTACTGAGCCTCCTACCTGAACTCCATAGCAATAGTAACACCATGAATGCTTGAATACAGACACTGAGAGGAAGCAGCACTTCATAGTTCCCTGTGCAGTGTTTGGAATTGCAGTCAAGTTTCTTTTTAACTCATTCTTCTAAATAATTACCTAATCAGTTATTTTGCAGTGCTGAACATTCAGGATTGTCCTTTTTTAGCCGCTTTCTTCCTACAGTTCTTTTCTCATCTATAGGCAGTTTTACCTGCATTTTGAAGATACCAGATTAACTGCTTTCTCATGGCACGTTGCACAATCAAGCCTTGACTTTATGGTGATAATATTGACAGCAGTTGTAAGGATGTTCTTAAGCCTTTCCTGAACTAGCTCCCTGCTGTGCAGCAGCTTTCAATCACAGCCAGGACAGAGCTGAATTATTCAGACAGGATATCAGTTGCCTATTCAGTTCTGCCAAAGAGGCAGTGACTGGTATGAAATCACCTCAGCAGTGATTGTATGACCAGGAGTAAGTAGCTGAATGAGAAGTGCCTCTTCAAGCTGACTATCTTGTAACACCTTGTAGAGAAAGAAGCTTTCCTGTGTTGATCCTGGAAGGCTGATGTGCATCAGCCTGTCGCTTCTTCCTCCCCTACCCCTGTATGGACTGATACTGACATAGGGACAGCTTGCTCCTCCATGGAGGGGATAGTTAATTTACATTACGTGGTTCGCCTGCCTGGTGATGGGGTAGGATGTGACTTGGGGCCAAGCTCAGAGGGAGCAGACACTTGTCAATCACCTTTACAGAGGTCCAGATTGATAGCACTCACCTTTTGTACTAAGGGTGCTGCTCTTTTTCTAGTTAGTGGAAGGCAGCTAGCGGGTCTGATACTGTATTGTTTGACATACATACCTCTACAACAGTCCGTGGGGCAAAACAAGAATTATTGATGTTTGTTTTCTTAAGGTAATAATCATATACAATGAATGCTTATTTCTTTTCCTGGGTAAACTTTTTAATTTTGGATGATTTTCTATCTTTACATTCTAATTTCTGATCTCACGGTTTCTTATGGATGATGCAAACCACTAATAATTTGTTTTCCACTTTACATGAACTGGTTACGGCCATGCACCTGCCTCTGGTGGGTGGTTTATATATTTAATCAGCCAACATAATATTGCTTTGAAAACAATTCACTTTTGCTGGCTTGGAAAGTTACGGCAGAAGGTATAGATTAGATGAATATTTTGTCTCGGCTGTTTTGGTTAAAATCAAGACAGCAGAAGATCAAGTGCAAAGGAAGTGCATATCAAGTGTGGTGCAAGCTCAAAAAGTGTATGCGTTAAAATTGTACTGCATAATGTGCGTTAAAGTCACGAGGTACCACCATGTGACTTAACACGGTAATGAAGTAGTGTGTGGATCTGTCACTGTTCTACAATTAGTAGAAACTATTTCAGCTCACAGAGTAAATGGTTCTTACGTGTTACCTGTGTATACTCACCTGTTCTGCTGAGGTTACACATGACAGTGCATCTTAGTACTTACCCTGCATACAGCATTTGCAGTGTGGGTTATGTATAGGTTATTTGGGTGCTACAGCTTCCCCTATTTGCTCTGTTTGGAATGACTTGAAAGGCAATGAAATATTAATCTTTTATTTATTATTGGAGAAATGAGGTTTTTTACTTCTCCCATCACATCAGACTCTGCTTGAATCTTCCACCTGGCTCTCTAAGGAAGCAGGGATCTTACTGTCTTAATGTCTACATAGGTAGGCATGAGTTTATCACGTACATCCAGCTGCAGGAATTCTTAACCCATGGGTTGTTTTCAATTCAACATGAACAAAGTAGCAGAGATCACAAAGGTAATTTGGTTCCTCTAAGCTTTGCAAAACTAAGCATCCAAGAAGCTGAGGGAATAAGCAGGTGCTCTGTCTGAGGAAGGGGCTGCAGCATGATTGAGATCTGACTCAGCACTGGAGAACCTCCATGTTGGAAGACCCTGTTAGTGCCTTACTTAAGGAAGTGCTTCTGCTGGATCTAGTAATCAGGAGATACTTGGGTATCGTTATTTCCATAACTCTGTTAATCTTAGACATCCTGCTCGCAACACTCGGAAAAGACTTGGAAGCTCGGGAATGCCTGGCAGATGTCCTCCTACAACTGTCCTGTTAATGTCTACATGCAGGCAAACCTGACTTAAGCTTTTCTGTGACTCCTCTTCCTTTCTGCCTGTGTCCCCTTACCCCCAGGACTGCTGCAGGCTATGGCCTCAGGGAGTTTAGGTGTTTGTGACATTTAAGGTTTGATTTGTGTTGGGGTTTTCAACCCTCAAAAAGTCATGGTATTCATAAACTACATAGAGAAATTGCTCTCCATTGTGCTAGAAGCAAAGATCCTGTGTCCTGAGGTCTCTTTTTAACACCCTCGGCCCTGTTCTTTGGATTTTTCATCAGTAAGGTACTGCATGTGTATCTTCACTGTGTGGAAAAAGCAAGTATGTAAAACCTGTTGGTGGCAACATGAAGGTGTGTGGGGAAAAAGCAGAAAAGAAGGGTCACAGAGTCACAGAACTGTTAGGCCTGGAAGGGACCTCAGTCCAAATTTACTTGTGTTAAAGAGCTGAAACAGTATGTGAAGATAAATAAGGGAAGCAACTGTACAGGGTAAATATTTCTCCTGGTTATTAGTAAATGCAGTGGAAGGAGCTTCACAGTCAAATCCTGATGAAAGCCATTTGGTCATTGTCATGAGTGGCATGTATTTTGATAACATGAAATAAGCACCTCATCTTCCACTGCTACTCATGCATGCACAATTCTTCCCATTTAATTCAGCAAGACTAATTATCTGAATTAGTGACATTAGCTTGAAGCTACAGCTTTGCAGACTGAGGCTCTGGCTTTCAGAACAACTTCTTTAAAGGAATTAGTCATGTCTGAGTACAACAGAACTGTCAAATTGCATCCCCTGGCTTTGTCTGATGTTTTGGTTTCGAAGCGAGCCACATGCAAGACTGTCATTGTGGCAATATATTTAAGGTAGTGTTATTCTAATTTCATGGCTCTGACAACCATAAAACAGTTCATAAAGGTTGGGCAGTTACCAGCTGATAGTAGATGAGGCAAGATGCACTTCACTTTGCCTTCCACCTCAATAGTGGGCTGTGTCATCCACCCTCAAAGGATGCCTGTTGTCTTTTTGAGCATTAACTCCTGAACTAACTCCCATTTTGGTTTAACTTACAGTGCAGGCATGACACTTACGGCTAATTCTCAAGCAGATCCAAAACCCCTGTCCTGGCAGCAACACCATCAAAGAGGTAGGACTAAAACCAGCAGCACTTCAGGAGTTGATGCACAAGTGGCTTGAAGCTTGCTGCCTGCAGAGTTGCAATACCTCTGGAACCATCTAGGAGACAGGTGGAGGGACCAGATCCTTTTATTTTTATTTTATATCAATTTAAAATGAAAGCCAATACAGTCCTGCTTTTTGCTATAAATTGAATCGTTTCAGTTATTCTGTTATGCCTGCTCTGTTACTGATGCAAATAATTTAAGGTTTAAGATCTAGAGCACTCGCCTATCCAAGGTCAAGCAACACAGGGAAGGGGGGCAGAAGGGATAGGCCATGACTGTTCAGCTAGTGAGGTCTTTCAGTCTATACATCATCTGTCACCCATTATCTTTGAATGAACTGTTCATAATTAAGTAGCGTGACTGAAGATGCGGAATTCTACAGGGCAAATACTGAACTTGCACCTCATTTATCTCTTTCAGCTGTTTAATGAATTTTCAGCTTAGCTAATGAATGGCAATTTCAGGTTCATTGTCTTATGCAGGGAAATTAATAATGGCCTCAGGATAGTTTTGTACCTAGGAGTATGGTAGAGATTGCCAAAAATGCCAGAACATGAATTTCTTTTTGGAAGGTCCAACAGCGATAGGACAAGGGGAAGTGGGTTTAAACTTAAACAGAGGAAGTTCAGGTCAGGTATAAGGAAGAAGTTCTTTAATGTGAGGGTGGTGAGGCACTGGATTGCCCAAGGAGGTAGTAAATGCTCTATCCCTGTCAGTGTTCAAAGCCTGGCTGAAGGGAGCCTGGCAACATGATTTAGTCTGAAACGTCCCTTCCCTTTGCTGGGGTTTGGATCTAGATAATCTTGAAGTCCTTTCCAACCCTGACTGTTCTATGCTTACCTTTGAATTTGTTCCAGTCACTCTACTGTCCGTATTCACAAAGAACTCTGAACGCACAGAGCCTGCTCTTTGGGGATAAAAAGTGAACAAAAATGGCCTTCCTTCAGCTACCCTGTCCTTACGGTTACTGTGCATTTTGGTTTCCCAAACAGGTCCTCGTTGTCTATGCAGAAATTTTGACCAGGGGTAAAAGCTTTTAGTTGCTAGCAGTGTATTAATAACATATAAAAGAAATGTGGGTGCCCGACTGTTTATTCAGAGGTGTCCTGAAATAAGGCAGACCAGTGGATAGGAATGGGAACATTTCCAGACTCAAGAACTCGGCACAAAGAGCATTTTCATATAATCACTTTTATTAGAAAAGGAGCAGTGAATAAGTGTGTCCACCAGCTCCTGCTTTCCACAGAGTAAGAAAAAGTAACTCACAACGGTAGATGTGGCTTCGGTTGGTTTTGGCATTCAAGACAAGTACAGAAGTTTAAATGCAGAAAACAAAGCATAGATGTGATGCAGATGTCTACTACAATATCTGCCAGTTTACCCTCAGTACCTGAAAAAATGGAAATGCCCTTGAAGTACAGAAGTATACTCTTCTTACTAGTCAAACCTGAAGCAAATGTGCTCTACTTCATTTACCCACCTGAAGTGACTGATTTCTATTTCTTAATTGCCTCTCAAAAATGTAGCTGAAATGCTGAGAAATAAAAATGAGGTTTTCAGTCACAGAAGCAGGAACATCTAAAAACAGTTGTTTAGTCAAAAAATGTTTTACCTGAAAACACAGGGGGTTTTAAACATCATCTGCTAAAAGTTAATGGTTGCCTCGTCTTCGACTTCCTATTCAATTTACCATGACTGACATCTCACTTCTACTTATGAATATAAAATATGCAGCATTGAGAGAATTAGCATGTTCATTTTGGTTTTAGACGGTGGGATGAGAGAAAGTCATCTTACCAAATACATAGCAGCAAATACATAACATGCCATTCCTAGCATGGTCAGATACAAGAGGATGTAAGATTTAATAGCTCATCCTTGTCTGTTGCTGGAGGTGAGTCCCGGACTGCTGTAGCATATCCATGTAAGATCTAATGTTGCCACTGAAAAGATGGAATAAATTACTTTAAGAAAAATTGTAAGCATCCTGTCAGCAGCTCTAATCTTCAGATTTGAATGCTTTTGTGTATGACAGAATCATAGAAGAGTTAGGGTTGGAAAGGACCTTAAGATCATCTAGTTCCAACCCCCCTGCTGTATGTTTTCTTCTGGAAGTACTGCCCCTGAACCAGATTCCTGTACATGTTGCATAGGTTTGCTTTACTTGGCCACCTCAGAAATGTCACTGATCATGAACCATTGGGTTGAAAACAATTATTTTACTTAATCTGTAATGTTTTTTGTAACTTCTACCTTGATGTGTTTTCTACCTTCATAAAAAATCTCCAGAGCTTAATTTCTGTCATACTAGCATTGGGAAATTTATTTCAGTCTGAGAGTTAACCAGCCTTGCTCTGAAATCATAAACATGCTTCAGTGGGAGTGCCTTTAACCTGCGTTCTTGTAACCTGGCTTTAATCCTGTCATATACCAATCATTTTGGAGGGAGAACTCATTTTGCAGTGTGCCTGTAACGGTCAGGATTGCGGCCTTCAGACATTTGTATTGAACAGCTAATAATTAGACACAGGCATTTTATATCTGAATAGTTTTTCTGATGGAAAAGATAGGGTGGGATTTTTGTGGAAAACTGGATAAAGAGGCTTCAGGTAACTTCACATTCATCATAAGGCAGAAGTGCTCCTAGCCAAGAAAGCTGCTGCCCATATCAGTATTAGAAATGGTGCTTCCTTCACACAAAGACACCAGCTGAAGACTTGGCAAGAGGCAGGGAAATCATGACTTTTAGCTATTCTCTTCCACTTTGCTTCTGCTCAGAGAGTGAAACTGGCATCACCATTCAGGTGGCACAGACCTAGAAAGCTCAATCTAAGACTCTCCAAATCAGATTCTTATAAAAAAAGTGCTTTCAAGAGCACAATTTCAAAATGAAACTCATTTTCAAAAGGAAAGCTAATTTTAAGTCAATAAAATTGAAAGCATATTCAGTTTAAAGTATATTATGAGAAGAAATCTACCCATTTTCCTATTGGTCGTTACAATTAGGCTGATCAGATTACTGTGTCTTAGTAACTGTTTTAAGCGCTGAAACTTCAGTTGCATGAGTTTAGTTCTGCCCACTCTTGTCCCTTTCAAAGTACTGCAGTATCTTGGTATGAAGTATTTTGCAGGAATGATATGTGTGTTTTGTGCTTGTCAAACTGAATCAGTTAGTTGTTCCCTAAATTTGACAACAATATGTCCCAAAAATGTGTACATTTTTACAGAGTCTTAAACAATTTCTCTGCGTCGTTTTGAGACTTCATTTGATGTTCTTGTGTGCTCATCTATAAATACAGGTTTCTCCAACTGCTGTGTCTCATTCTCTGTTTTGTTCTGAAGTCTTATTCTACATTGAATACAGTTTTGTTACTGAAATAGATGAGGGTTTTATCTTTTCTTTTTCTCCTCAGGAGATGCTTTCTGTCTGCTTTCAAACTCAGCTATGTAAGATATATACCTGCAGTTGAGCTTCTGTAGATTCTTTACAAAGATATGTATTCTCTAAGTTTTTAATGTATTCTTCCAAAGCATACTTAAACTAGAACTTGCCGTGTTTTAAATAACTATAAAACTTGGACAGGAAACCCAAATCTCTATGTTATAATTGGGTTTGTTCATGTGCCAAGTTACGCCACTAGGACCCTTTTGTCCCAAAGCACTGCTGTATTGGTCAATTTTACTTACTTAGGTAAGCAGAAACTTTCTGAGTTTATGAAATGCTCTGCTGAGAAATCCCATCGTACTTAGCAGTGGAAGGATCAAAGGCAAAAGGAGCCAAGCCCATGTAGTATTGTGCCGTGTCTCTTAAAGCTCTCCATGATTTACTAACCTGAAGTAGATCAAAATAGAAAAGAATGTGATGAGCTTTGATATTGAAAAATACAGTTGGTGACTATTGAGCAGTCTTACCTGCATTGTTAAATCAGATTCTCTCCCTTTACCCAAAGGGTTACTGTTCAGTGTTAATCCCAGGCATGTAATGGTTTGGTTGGGGGGGATTTACTCCAGTCGGTGCCACAAGATGAATGGAAGTACCTGTTCAGCCACAGGATATCCCCATGCATTCTGGCTGCTGCTTGGGTCCCAGTAGTTCTGAGAAAACAGTATCTGTCGTTTAAGTCGCATAAATTGATTTGCTGATTCTTCTGTCAGAAAAGGTGCTCCAAGGACGCCTGAAAAGGAAGCTGCGAAAGAGTTGCGATATCAGTAGAATGTTTTAGAATGCCCTCTTCAGAAAACACACCCAAAGAGCAGGACCTGTAGTTCATTTATGACAAAGATGTTTCTACATTAGATCTTCAGCGTACTTTTTCCTTAAGCCTGAAGTTAATAAAGCCAGCTGCTGTAAATCATCATTTTGCTGTTGAATCCAGAGTAAATAAAGTTACAAGCTAATTAAGGAACTGATTTATTTTTAATACAAGATGTTGTGACTGAAAAGCAACTTACACTAGATTTCACTAGTCTTGAGTGTGCTGAGAAACCAAAGATTGGGTTTTTTTTAAACCTTAAACTGACCCATACATTTAACTATGCTTTCCAAAGCTCCTAATGTAGGTGTAGCAATTATTCTCATTAGTAGAAGAAGTTGCATGTGTAGAAATTACTCTGAGTAAAAGATCCTGCGCTTCTAATCTTCCTGTTGCACTGCTTTAGACAGGTCTCTAGTTCACCCCAGATGTTGAAGTACTTCTTGTAGATGATGTTGAAATAATCATTCTGCTCAAGAAAAATGACTGCATTCCTCAATAACTTCGTATGAAAGGCCTTGCTACAGGAAAAGTCCTTTCTTTCAATGAGCCACTGATTAATTTGAAACGTGGGTACATAAGCCAAGCTGAGACCAGTGTCTGTAAACAGCTGTGCTCCAGTTTAATGAAGTGGGTTTAAATGGACACCTGAGTGTGGCCTGCACATACTTGGTACAGATGAGCCAAGAGCTTGAAACCTTATCTGTTGTACCTTCTAATAGCAGCTCAGCAGGGCAAGTTATTGCCTCACTGCCAGCTCTCCAGTGCCTTTATTCCTGAATCACAAGGGGGAAAACTCTAATTCAAAATGTCAAATGTTTGCTTTCTTGTACAATGCTCAGTTGAATCCAGTTCACTTGCTGTTATTGCTAGGTTTCCTGATCATCCACAATATGGTTGTTCTTTAGCTTTTTTAATAGACAAAAATATACACCAAATGCATGTAGGTAGCAGATATGTGAGTTACAGTATTTGCTGCTCCTTTTCACTTAGTTTCTTTTCAAAGCCAAAAAATGGTAAAAAAGGAAGTGAGAAAATGCTCGATTATAGAGTAATGAAGAAAAAAAGCCGATCAGTGAATGTGGTTGTCATCATCAATCTTCAAAAAGGCATGAAAATGGGATTTAGGAAATCTACTTAGCTAGCAACGACACGCCTAGTAGCTCCTTCCTGCTTCAGTTTCTTCAGATTCCAAATTACTATTATCAGATACCAGAGGGAAGGGAGTTTTCAAGGAACACCAGCTTTAAAAATGCTAACAGCTCCATGCTAAAAACTAAGCTCAGACATTTGGTGTGAAGACTCTTGTGTGAACCGCTCTCTCCCTTAGGGAACTGAGAAACAGCTATTTCTGTACTTCAGAAAATAAGTCAGATTTTGGCCTGGGTAAGGAAAAAATATGTATCTTGCATTTGTCTATTAAGCTGTTACACTTCTGTTTGGGAGCTGCACTGGATAAAACTAACCTTATGCCAAATCTCATTATTTCTCTGGCAGTTTATTATTATTCAGTATAAAAATCTATGAGCTGTTAATTTCTTCTTAGTGAATGTGGAGAGGGCTTTTTGGGTATTAAATATTTTGTAAGCTCATGATTACATTTCTGGACTGAGATATCTGAACTGGGACCAGAAATTGTCTCAGTAATAGGTTTTAGTTTTGTTTAAACGTATATAGAGTTAGTAAGGGCCATTAAACATTAAATTTTATCACCAGTATGCTCCCTTGCTTTCCAGCTTCATGGTGAGCTAGAAAATAACAATGTTAAATGGCTCTGCTTTTTGTGTTTCCTCTTTCTGCTGCCAGCATCTTCAAAAACTGAGCTTGCTCTGCTGGTGGGACAACGAGGTGTTGTCTTGGCTACTGAGGTGCAGAGTGTAGTGCTTTGGATGTATTAACTTTCCTTTTTTAACATCCAGTCTGCTCTGCCTGCACTTGTATCCAATGGCAAATGCCATCCTTAACCATACTGAATATTCACTTTGACTAAAGGGGCCTTGCATGCTCCAAGGGAGGTGAGGGTGTCAGGTCTGCTCTTTGCTTCTTCTGTCATTGTTGACATCCAGTTCTTGTTCTTTTCTAGCTGCTATCACAAATGCTTCCTCCTCTCACCATTAGCACCGAGGAGCCATCTCTTCAGGGCTTGTTTCTGGGTGCTGAAGTGCTCCAAAGAGGCATCAGTATCATAAAAAAGTCAGGTAAGAGCCTTTGTATTCAAGCTAGTCCTTCAGATTTAGCTCATTCTGTCTTCATCTTACTGTAATGATCATTATGCACCTGAATAGGGCCAACTTCATTCACCTCCAAAAGCCCTCTAGTGAGTCCATTTCTAGTAAAACCAAAACCAGTCCTGTTGGTCTTCCACTGAGACTAAACAGCCAAGCATGGTTATGAACTTGTGTGTGCTCTGGCAGAGTTCAGAGAAAGTCAGGTCTTAAAGCTGTAATGTATAGAATCATAGAATAGTAAGCTCTGGAAAGGATCTTAAGATCATCTAGTTCTAACCCCCCTGTCATGGACAAAGACATGGGACCTTAAAGATCATCTCGTTCCACCACCCCTGCCATGGGAAGGGACTTATTCCACAAGACCAGGTTGCTCAAAGCCCAGTCCAACCTGGTCTTGAACACTTCCAGTGATAGTGTAGCCACAAATTCCCTGGACAACCTGTTCCAGTGTCTCACCACCCTTGTAGTGAAGCAGTTTTTCCTAATATTTATATCTATCCTCTTTCGGCTCAAATCCATTCTCCCTTTTCCTTTCACTACAAGCCTTCGTAAAAAGTTCCTCTCCAGCTTTCTTGTAGGTCCCATGTAGTTACTGAAAGGCTTCTATAAGGCCTCCCCTGAGCCTTCTCTTCTCCAGGTTGAACAAGCCCAACTCTCTTATCCTGTCTTCATAGGAATGGTGCTTCAGCCCCTGGTCATCTTCTTGGCCCTTCTTTGGACTCACTAGACCTGGGGAGCATCAGAGCTGATCTCTATCTGAATAGCCCTTGAGTAACCCCTCTGGGTGCAAAGTCTTCAGCCAACAACCTACATCTTGTTTCAATTTAAGTTGGTCAGACTTGGTGTAATTTTTTCCTGCTTTTTGAACAGCTTGGGAAGAGACTGTGGAAGAGTTTGCTGCTCAGGTGGGTGCTTCAGGCTATGCCTGAAGGACTGCAGCTCTCCATCTTGCAGAAGAGTAGCACAAAAACCAAGCACCTGGGTGTGAGACTAGGTCGAGTTAGTAGCCAGTGAGTAATGGTAATGAAGTGGCTCACAGTGAATAAAGAGCTGAAACAAAGTTAACTCACTGAGAAGAGCAGTCAGACATATTATACAATAATGGTTTTACTCAGTACTGTTTTCTCTCTTTTATCTTAGATAAATATGCTGTTTGAAAAACACATTTAGGGACTAATGGCCCAAAGGAAAAACAGGATGAATGTGTGCAGGGGTGGAACTGTTGCAGGGGCTGTATCAGCTGTTACAGGTTCCTGTTTCTTCTCATCATCTCCTGAAGATTCACTCAGTGTTCTTGTATGAAAAACAAATTATAGAAAAAAATGGTTGTTTATAGCAAACAGATGCTTAGTTTGTGTAATCACTGCCTTCAGCAAATAGTTTTGTCTATCCTGTACACCTAAGTAGATTTTGCATAGGGAAAACTATTAGTAATCAGTACTGTTTTGGTGCCTTCTGAGTATCTCATTTTTGATTAGTGTGAGCTGGTATGTGAGTAAACTTGAGAGAATCTCAAGAGGGGGTATGGTGACAGAACCTTGTCATCTTTGTCAAATAGCAAATGTGTACTTAATCCCAGCAATGATTACTAAAAGAGAAAAAAACAAGGAAGCTACCAACCTGATTATAAAAAAGACATATCAAATAGCTTGGAATGTCAAGGTAATAATATCAACCTGCATAGGTCTTAAATTATTTGCATTAAAATCTCTTCATACATACGCAAATGGAATATTAACCCTATCATAAGGTAAGTTTCTAGAATGCAAGATGCTTACTGGGTGCAACCATAAAATCTTCCCAGGAAGACATCTTTTTCTATCATCTGAATGATCCACTTTATAACACAGTCAAAAAGGTGAGAATGGGATTAAATTCTGACACCTTTGCCTGCTTAGGCACCCATTTAAATGATATGCTTTTTCTTTTTTAAAGCTAAGCAGTACAAGCCATTTTGTGCTTAGCAGTCTTTGGAGAGAGTAGTCAAGCCACCGTTTGTATGTCTAATAGTAGAGTTAAATGATAAAAAGACAAGACTTCAAACTTGCTTTAGTACACGATATGCTTCCCCAACCCCTTCCCCAGGGAGCATCTTTTATCTAGATCAGGAGTATTGTATAAGTGGTAGGGAGCAATTGTAAGGCTTGGGACCAAAATTTATCCCTGGTGTGTATCTGTCACAGGGAAAAGTGGTTTAGCTCTGATTTGCTGTGATATTTACAAATAAATTGACAATTCCTTAGCAGCACTTCAGCATTGTCATATAAACTGGACCTATTTTTTTCTCTCCCTAGTTTCTGAAGACTATTGCAGGTTTTTGACAAATTGAAAAATCTATTGCTAAAGTTATTCATTTCAATGAAATTTAAATGTCAAAAGTTGACAATTGCTCTGACTCCTTTCCTTTTAGTCTAATAACTGTTATTATTATCAGCTTTGCTGATTGACTGGTCAAAATGTCAGCTCACAGGCGTAAGGATGCCAGTCTTATCAGCACTTTAGGACACTGTTTGGACAGAGGCTAAACTTGAACAGAGCTAAACTTCAACCTTGGACACTTTAACCTTGCTGAGGTGGCTGGTGCTGACGTGTTGGGAACTTTGAAAAAGTAAATCAAATGCTGCAGCTCAGATGTGTTTCTTAAGGTTAGAAATGAGCCATCATGGACACCCCCACAACACTCCCATCCATACATACTCCACAGCACTTCATCTGTCCAACATTCTAAGTTCAGAAAAGATTCACAAATTTAGATCTGAGGACTCGGTCTAAGGATTCAGAATAGCACAGTGCAACAGTGCAAGTAGTGGAAGAATAGTGTGGAAGCATTTGGTTTTCACGAGAGCTTTTCTCCATGTTATGGGGCACTCCATGGAAATCAGAATGTGGCTATCTGTCAGTGCTTTACATACATAGGTGGACTGCAGCAGGGATGAATTCTTCCAAAAGCTGTTTGTGATCAGTTAAACTTTTAAGACTCACTAAAAATCAGTAATAAATAGTTCTTCCTGCCCTTTGAAAACAGCAGCCTGGGAAAGAGGATAAACAAGGCTGTTAGAAAAGATAGAGAAATAAGGGAGATAAAAATCAAAGTTTAAGTCTTCCAAAAAGAGGGGCAGCAGGCTGTTGTGATCCCATCTTGTCATAAGGTGACTTGGCTTGTGCCATGATGGCCTACAGTGGGAAGGAGGTGAGGTTCAGGAGGAAAGCAAACTGCCTAAGAGTAGTCCAAGCTCAGGTGCACAGCAGATTAGGAAGTGCAAATAAGGGGAAAGGAAGTTTTCTAGATGAACACTAACTTGCAGAAGAGAGAAAGGCTCTTTCCATCTCCTTCAGTCTCTGCAAAGCCTCACTGCAGCCAAATATTGGGATCATGCGACAAGGAAGAGAATTCAACCCCTTAGAGTGAGTACACCCGGCTGTGATCCCAATTCACAAAACAACTTACTTATAATGAAGCATTGGTTAATTCTGTCTACCTTGTTTTGCCCTAGTACTTAACGTGGTGTATCGAACTGCTCAGATCTAAGAAATGCTTTTAATGCACGCAGGTGGATGGAGCATCTTTTCATGATGTGGGCAGCCACCTGTGAAGTCCACACTAGTTCCTGCCTACCTGCTTTGTTATGGTTTAGTGAGGAATAAATTTACCTCACAACATGTGCATCACTGATTGCTGACTGTTATCACTCTGTGCTGCTTTGGGAAGAGCATCCTTTCAGCCCCATCCCATTCATTTACACTCCGGTCCAGTTTTTACAGGGTGAATCGACATTTTAGGTGCCCTGCTTACAGGGTGTTGTGAAGGTTCAGTGATCAGACAGCCTGAGAGTTTTAAAAGAATCTGTCTCTTCAACCAGTTCAAATCAGATGTCCTGAAAAATCACTTATGAAATAGATCATTTTGATCCTTATGAATGCATATGAAATTATTTCTTGCTGCAGTAACTGTGGAGATCAGAATAACATTCAGGGAAGATTCCAGGAAAACAGCATTAAGCTCTTTCTCCAATTCTAACAGTTCAGCAAGTCAATCTGTAAAAATCCCTTTCAGACAGAAATGCATCCTCGCTCCTCACACCTGAGAGTCTGAGCAGTAACAGTTCAAAAGTAGTCAGAAGGAGCAGAATCAAGGCTGTATTGCACAGAACTTGCTATGCAGTCTTGTGCTCGCCCACTCTCCCTTATGTCCCTGCTGCAGTGATTTCCAGTTAATTCTCTTCCATCAGTGCTGTTCTGGTGGTTGCAGAGGCTCTTTTTGCCAGCTATTTAACAAGCTAGAAGGGAATGACATGAGACAGGGTGCCAGGCACTTACCTGTAAACAGCAGAGCAGACACCAAAATTTGAGACATTTTCAGGGACATGGCAAATTATCCAGAGAGTCTTTCCTTTGTAAAACCAAGGCAGTTAGAGGGTTTTATACTTCGTTATCTTTAGGTCTATAAATCATTTACCAGATACTTGTAAATTGTTGGTGCAGGCAGAGGGCAGGGTACAGCGTTAGCTTTGTCCTATGTGCCTCTGTTTGTACACGTTGGACTTTGCAAGCTGAGCCTCAGATGAGCCATAATGCCATGTTATTGTGTGGATGGATTAACTTCTCCATAAACTTTATAACACAGAATAGCACATTGGGCTTGTTCTGTGCATGCTGAACAGGCAAGTGTCTGTGAGTCAGTCTCCTGCGTTTTGGGGGATTGTTTTCCCATTGTTGTGGTAATGGGCATGAGTGGTTAATGGTCTGACATGGGAAACCGTGTTCAAATCCACCTGCTCTGGGAACTCTGCCTAAGTATGTGGGATGTTTTAGCTGTATAATGCTTGGATTAGCAAAAATAAACCTATGACAAAACTGACCAAATAAGTACTAGGGCACAGAGGTCAGGGGGTGTTGGGCTCCTGCCTTGAACTAGGCACAGGTCACAGGGTCTCTCATTGGTGTCTGGACATTGTAGTGTGGGACATCACAAGTTTATGCTGTCTTAACATTTCCCATCTCTCAAGTCAGATGTTGTCACACAACTCACTGTCAGTAATGGTTGTCTTGCTGCAGACCACTTGATCGTCAGAAGCTGACCCACATCAATGAAAATGGGCCACAGAAAAGCTAAGCTCTGTTGAGTTCATCGAGGTGAGTTGATCTGCAGTTCACCAGAACAGGCGTGCGTGAGCCCAACAGTCTTTACGTCATCAAATTCGACCTTGCTGACGTTACAGGTCAGGGACCAGACTCCATGCTGACAGGCAGTAGTACTTCATTCTTGCATTCACAGTGAGAACCATCCACAGTGGCTGGGGCAAAGGTCTGTTGGGAGGTAAAAGAACATTTAGTTATGTAGTTACAGAGCCTCACAGGTTTTGTCATTGCACTTTGATGGGCAGGAGGGGAGAATATTGAACAGCCGGTCTAAGAGTGGAATCCTTAACCTTGCAGTAGGTTGTTTCACAACTTTAGTGTTGTTTTAGTCTTGAACTAAAATAGATAAATGAATAATCAAGCTCACCTAGGAAATTATGGATGGAAGCAGATGCTCTGCACTCTGGTGCCATGTTGGGAAAAAATGTTAATTAGCCAAACTTACGATCTGCTTTCCCCATCTCTAAACTAAACTACATGTTAGATGTCAGTGGTTTTGTGCGTTAGCATGGGAGGTGTAAGGTCTGGAATGTTTGCCAATGGCTAGCCCTGGTGGCTGTGATAGACAAGCTCTCAAGAACTACAGCTGCCCAGAAATTAGTTTCAGGAAAGTAAACAAGTTATCCTTTCAGCTCTCAAAAATTTCTGGTCCACCCTCTCCAGCCTCTTCTACGCTATTCTCTGACATGGATCTGCCTTTCTGTTGCAGTTTCCATAGCAGAGGTATTTCCTCCCAGTTCCTAGTATACTGCATGGAAAAGCATGTTAGCTGTTGTTTTATATTTATTGCAGTTATTTCTTCTTCAATATGCAGTCTGTTTGTAAAGAAAAGTGCTGGTGATCTGGCCTAGGCCAAAAGAGATTACAACCGCCAGTAAGAATTCACTTCTACCTGGAAGCAGATCACAGGGAGTCATCTGGACTGGCAATAGAAACCCAGGACCTAGGCTCTGAGTTCAGAAGGATGCGATGGTTGCTCTTCTGTAGAGTGGAACAGTCAGCGAGATTAGGTAATGATACAAGATCTGGAAAACAACTGAACTGTAGACAGCATGTCCTTTGGATGTAGAGATCCATAATACCTGAAGGTTTGTACTGCTTCTCTTCATTTCATCTCCTTTTTCTCCACCCTTCCTTCCCTGTCTGATTTTGGTCTTGCTCCTGACCCCTGCTCTTCCCTCTCTATCCTGCCCTACTCTGCCCTCTTCTCTGAGATTTGTTTTCCTTCTTGTTGCATGCTCTGCAATTTAACATGAAGCAATGCCATGCCCATAAACCCCAGCTTCCTTAGACTGGAGAATTTATAAATCTCTTATAAGGAGAGTGGCTTCTCAAGGTGCTGTTCCTTTCCTCCTCTCATGTGTCTTGTTTCTCATACACACATGGGTGTACAAGCTGTCACCTTGCCTACCTACCCCAGTCCTCCTATTGCCCAGTCTCACCTCTGCTCAGAATAACCAGTGTTATTCCTGAAGCCCTGTAATGTATATTTAGTCAGGGGCTTGCAAAAGTCCAATTGGCTCGCGTACAAAATCTTTTAGGAGGCAGATGTGTTCTTAGCTGTTCTTAGAGGGCATTATATAGGCAATCTGGATATCACTAAAAACTCATGAAAAGCATGAATGTGTTCACCGAATGTAGAATTTTAGCTGTTAATCACTAACAGTTATGCAGGCTGCAATTTTTGGATGATTTATAACTTGGCCCAATGGCTCCAATATTCATATGGAGGAATGAATCATCGTATCATTTTCATATGATGCCCTCCCTCTCTTGTCAAGTTTCTGTTCCCTACTTTAAGGCACAGAAAACTTGTTCAGAGGAGTTGTCATCAAAATCCTCAGTGCAAGTTAAACTCCCTCCCGCACATCCTTGTCTCATTTGCAGAAATAGCTGAGATAATGGCTGAAATGCTTCCAAAAAATCTCAGCCAGAGGCAGACACCTGATATATTTGTTGGTTTTTTAAAATGCTTTAAAAAATCAGACCAAAATGTAAGAGTTTGACTGAGTTACAAACAACTGAAAGGAGAATCATATGAAGGGACAGTCCGAAAAATCTTCAGTGACACCAGGCTTCCAATAAGGTGTAAGGTAGACTTCAAGCAGCAAAGTCTATGTCAGGGGGAAATTCACAACATTCTTTCTTTTACATTTCGTAATCTTAGACAATAAATCACTATTTTGGAGAAAGATCAGTGTTTTTCCCCTACTAATATAATTTTTATTTCATTTTCTTTCAAGCAAAAGAGTAACTCCAAAAGTGATTATAGCTGAAAGTTTTAGGAAGAAGAGGATTCTATGATTCTATGAATATCCTTAAAATTGCTTATTGCTTCAAGTTCATCGAAATCAGCTAACAAAGTTACTAGGAAGGAGCAGACAGGTAGGAAATCGTATACATAGTCTGGGTTAGGGAACAAAAGGTAAAGTGCAACCATTTGAGCTGGAAGATCCACTTTTTTTCCTTCCTTGATTCCTGCTTCACCCTTACTCGTGTGTCTCCCAGCAGCAGTCTTAATTCAGTTGATCCAATTTTACCATCTAAGTATAATGTTAATCTTTCAGACTTTGTTATGTAACTGTGGAAAAATGTCACCTTTTTCTGGTGTATTTAATATCCAATTCCTCATTTGTTTGAGCTTGTCTAACATTTGCCAGTTCCATTTGTTCATCTCTAAGGCATCTTTGACTTAAGTGGATGTGCCTACACCAGTGTTGAACTTTATTTAAGTGTCTGAAAATGCCTCTTTTGCTGTGGTATCATTTTGAGTAGAGATGAGACAAGTGTAAGGTAATATTTAAAGGAACATAAAACGCATGCAGGATGTAAAAAACGTCTCTCAAAACAAAGCAAGCATGCATAAAACGTTGTACCTGGAGAATAATCTATTATAAGGACTGAAACCAGGATGTGTGTTAGCAGCATAAAGAGCCCCCAGGTTTCTTTTACCTTGACTTGTTTGGCATTTTCTGCTTGATTTAGCCTATTTAGGCTGAGCAAGGAGATAGTGCAAGGGCAGTAAGCCAATTGGCATATAGCAAGGTATTTATTATAGCAGGATTGTGCATTTTACACCTTCCAGCTTGGAGATGTGCTTTGGTTCATTTTTTTATTTCAACCAGCTACAGCTCTTGGTAAGCCCATGTTTGCCTATGCCAAACAGCAGCACCAGTGCCATCCTGCTTCTCTTAGGCTTAAGCACTTTATTCTTGTCACCTTTAAGACAACCAAGGGCGTGAGTAGCTGTCATGGGTTCAGCAGCAGCAGTCATTTTTCTTTAAGCAGTAGCTGGTGTAGCACTGTGTTTTGGATTTTT
>JASSUY010020457.1:0-24345 GCA_032466535.1 Forpus xanthops
GTAGTGATTTATGTTATACTTTAGTTACTAAACTGTTCTTATCTCAACCTGTGGGAGTTGCATTCTTTTGATTCCCCGGGACTGGGGAAGAAAGAGGGGGAAGTGAGTGAGCGAGCGATTGCGTGAGTTTGAGAGCCTCAAACCATGACAGCATGTCATGGGAGAAATAAATTCAGTTGACTGAAAACTACTGCCCAGATTGATATTGCCAGCTAGCAACTGCAGGGTCAGGGCTTGACAGAAGTTATGGCAGACATGTGAAACAGGGGTTTTCTGCACAACCTGTACTTTTACTTTTTGCTGGAGTATCTGTGCTGGCTGGACTGAATTGCCAGGGAGCCCCCAAGGTCAGAGCTGGAGGAATATGCACCCTGCTAATCAACCTTCCCACTCCTGTGACTATAAAAAGGATTTCAGTCTGCAAGTGCATCAGTGCAATTTGTAGACACCAATTTTGTTATGGATTTGGTAACCAGAATATAAACTAAAGTCTTTGGAGAGCAGGGAGATAATCTTTTAGCTGTCTGTGGCAAAGATAGTGTGATGGATTCAAAATGGATTTCAAATTCATACACTGGATTGAATGGTTTTAACTGTTCATTTTTGTTTACTGCCAACCCAGCATACAGAAGATTTAGCATTCAGATTCAGTATCTGAAAAGCAACCTGTGCTGCAGGTGAATACTTGAATTTGCACTCTCAGTATCACTTGCAGGAGACATACAATTGACAGGTGCTCTCAGGGATTAACATACAGTATGTTAGAATTAGGGGCGGAAAACTAAGCCAGTTTTCTAACCCTTTGTACTTTACTGTGTATATGTGTATAAATATGTGATTTCCATTAAAAGAAGCACAAACTGTCAAACTTGTTTGGTGATCTTACTCTTCAGAGTGGTTTGGAGATTCTTTCACTTTTCAATAGATTTCACCAATGGACTAATCAGTATCATCTGAAAGCAGTTTGGTTTCCCTGTAAGGAGCTATTGTGGGTTAACATCCACTCCTTGTGAATTTTTCCCTAGGAGTAAAAGGAAACCTCTGCATTTGTCCCAACATCAGCATTTGATGGCCACCTTGGTCCAGAGAGAAGATGTTGCTTTATGACACGTAGCCCCATTACTCTCTGGCAAGCAGGCAGTCCCCTGGCATCCTTACAGACAGCATGGCTCCATTCTGTGCATCTGTGTAAAGCTTTGCACTAACTAGGTTAGGAAGTGCAGGCATAGGTTTCTCCTCATTGCCTTCATCCCTTGATGCACCACTGCAACTCCCCAGCTGTCTTACTCCTCCTAATTACCATTCTCACCCAGAGTGCTGCACCTCTCTCTTGCTCTTCTTATTGTCTGTCTGAAGGATCTGAAGCCTGGGCAAAGCTCCCACAAAGCATGCTTCTAGAAACGTGTGGCAAATGGACCATAGCAGGGAAAGCTTGCATGCCTGGCTCTTCTCCAGCCATCCGCCCCCTTGAGCTGCTGCCACTGAGGTGGATTCGATTTCTGATGGGTTCCAGAACAAATAGAGTGGTTTGTGTTTTGTTGTTGTTGATTTTCAAGGGACCCATAACTGTGAAACACCAAGCAACACCCACTGTACTTCACAGTGCACCTGATAAGTCAAGCAGGTAGGTTTACTTCCTAAAAACAGTACGCAAACCCTTGGCAGCACCTCCTGGGAGCTGGAGCCCCTGAAGGAAGGCAGAGATGCTGCTGTAGGAGGATGCTTCCACAGGGGGGAAGGGGACACAGATTCCTAGGGCAGAGAAAGGTTTTTTGCATGCCTCCAATGGCAGTCTGGCATGTTAGCGGGAGCAATGCTCCTGCGCACTGTGAGTGAAGCTGGAGCATGGGCTGTGTCTGCCTTCACTGCCATTGCTTGTCTCTGTACACTGTAAGTTTTGGCTTGACAGCCAGGTTCTCACCATCTATTGCTCACTCGCTGGGGAGCAAACAGCCTGATGAGCTGGCTGACTTCTACAGTAAGCAAAAGCAATTTAATACAGTGACAGTGGAAAGTAAAATGCCAAGCACTTCTTAATGTTCTTCAAAATCATATTGTGCTCTTGTCTCTGGAGAGCAGTGGTGTCACAAGGAAGAGATCACTAATCCTGCAGAAGGTTTTTCAGGCAGGAACACAGAATAACACTTAATTGGATCCTTGTGCCACTATGTGTTATTCATTGGGGATTTTTAATGCCAATGAAAACTGTTCCTTAGGCCTTGACAAAAATCCTCACTGGGCCTCTTTGCTGAATGCCTTTTTCTTAATAGTTCTGAATGCTCATGCTAATCTGCTACGGGACAGATAACAGAGCAGTTGGTAAAAAACCACCTTGGATAGAAAAAATGTAACATTCTCTGAGGGTATTTCTTTTTTAAACATCTACATTTCAGCAGGAAACATCCAAAAGTATGACTGAAATTAGGACCCAATATGCAGGGTATGCCAATTCACAGGTGGTCCGAGCTGCTGAAGCCTCTTTTGTTCTGTAATCCATGGGATGCAGCCCGGCTGAGCTGGATCTGCTCATTGTGCCTCAAACACTCCACGGAATGGGTAGATATCCAGAGGTGGCAGGTAGTCCCCAAGCTGGAAAGGGAAGCTGTGTCCCTCTCTCCTGCCCATGCACTCCTGCGTGCACCTAGAAAACCTGGCATTTTATGGATTAGTATCCTGCCAATTTAATGAGCCAGACAAAATTTCTGGAGCCAGTGCAGGGGAGCAGGGAAGGAAAGGGGCAGGACTGTGTCACTCAGAGCCATTCATCTGCCAGGTGGCTCAGACAGCGCTCGAGGCTGTGCCCAAAGCAGTGAGGAAGAGCTCTCTGGGACAAGTTAGGCAGCTCAAGAAAGCATCCAGCTGTGTGATACACAGAGGTGACACGCTCTTACAGGTATTTGTATCTCTTCTGAACCCCAAGGAAAGGGGCTTGTACAGGTTTGCAGGTGGTCCAGAAAACCACAGCCTCTCTTTCCTCCTTTGAGGAGAAAGATATAGCAAGCACCAGCAAGAGAGCTGCTCAGCAACTTCTGCCATAAAGTAGGGCAGAAATGGGAATTATCTTCACTTTTTCTTCTTTTGGAATTATTCCAGGTAGAATTATAAACCCATATGGACATTTGGTTCATTTAAAGAGCTTCTTTGTAACTTAGATAATTACACCCCCAGAGTGTATTCAGCAGAAAGAGCAGCTGAGATGTCCACCTGCCCTCTTCTCAAGGCAAGCAAAAACTGGATTGACAGTTCATTAGAATCTCCGTATAGTAAATATTGCAACTAAATCTTTGAATTCCAAGTCACTGACAACTGCTAAGCTAACATTATCAGATATAACAGTGGGAAAGGATAAGCCCTAGAAGAGTGGGCAAAAGGTAATAGAGGCAGTGGGAGTGGGGGGGGGGGGGAGAAAATACATCTATGTCTGTGGTGTGTCTCTGATTTAAAACAAGATCGGCTTTTTGACTCAATTTTTTTGACTATTCTGTATATAAGAGTGAAAAGCAGCCACAAAGGCTTGGTATGCTAAGGAATATATTACTTTAAATGAAAGTGATTCAATATGAGTCTCCTTCGTATATATTTAGGAATTTATAAAATATATACATATAAAAAGCCTCTCACCTCCCAGAGATAATGTGAAACACTCAAATATGTTAATGATGACCATTGCTAAGAAAGCTAATGTTAAATAATTGTTCTGTAAGAGGAACAAATCATTCAGTGTATAATATGGAGCTTACAAAGAGAAAACAGACCAGCTGCCTTTTCACTGAACACTGTGGAATGCCTGCATGGAAAGAGGCAGCGGATTCTGGGAAAAACTGTGTTTCACTGGGTAATTAAAGTTGTTATGCATATTAATTTTGCCTAGTCAGGTTTAAATTTGCCACTTCTCTCAGCATGTTTGAATTTACAATGTTTGTGGCATTCTTTTATGGCTATAAAACTGTGCAGAGGTTGGTGCATAATTTGCGGGCCAAATGCTGCTGTTTCAGTCCACTCTTGGGAAAACAGAAGAGTTTGGGAAAAAGGGCTCAGGCTTTTTCCCCTTCCCATTATAGCAGCTTCCCACATGAATGATAGTCTGCTGCTTTGCCCAAGCCCTTCCTCCCAAAAAAATAACAAATAAACAGAAATCCTCAAGCGGCAGATGTGCAAAATCCATGCTCAGAGGCACCATCCCAGATGCATTCAGTTGTTTCTCATAGGGCACTGATGGAACAGTGAGCTTTTGCAAATGTGGATCAAGAGAGGGGCACAGGAACTGCTCAAACATCTCTGCTGTGTGTGTACCTGTGGTAATTCTACTTTTGGTTCCACAGTAACTGAAATCTGCTCAGGGCAGTGCTCATCACCAAAGGCACTTTCTGAGCCTCTGTAGGCAGCCTTCTGCTGACAAACATGATAAAATATTTACTCTCCTACTGCATTCAGCAACAGGAGCTAAGTCTTTCTCATGCTTGTTGCCATTATACAGAAGCCAGCTTCTTCCAGAACCAGTAGCATGGGGATGCTCTGAATGCTTGTGTGGCAGTGTTAATGTGACACAAATCAGTAAGCTGTGCGATTAAGTAGACTCCCCTAAAAGTTCTGTTCCAAAACAAGGTGAAGCAGTGTTTCAAAATAATATACAAACATAGCTATATTGAAAGCAGATATGCTGTATTAACAGCTTGGCTGCTTTCACAGGGAAGGGTAGTGGCATAGCTGTCACTCAGGATTTACACAGTTTCCATGCAAGGGATATGTGGCCTTTGACCAGCTGGTATCCTTTCCCAAAAGCTGCCAATGCAACCTCCTGAAGTGCATCGTTATAACCGAAATAAAACAGCATTTGCTCAGTGAGCAATATAAGCAAACAAACCAGTCATATTAAGATAATTTTGCTTTGTTTTGCTCTCGGAAAACTTGTTTAGCAAACTCAGATTTGACTTACGTGCTCAGCTAAGAACATAATGGATGTTTTACACTATCACTTTTTCTCTTGTGGTTTATAAAAACTGTGGTTATTATTCTTCATACAACTGATCGTACTCACCTTTATTTTATGGTCACAGGCACAATGAGCAGTGTTTGCCTGTGGTTTCCCAGAAATTATGAGACAGCCTTTTGCAAGAGTCTTTTTAGGCTTATGCAGGGTTTTCTGCAACAGCATTCTAGAGAGTCTTGCAGCAGCTCTTTGCTACAAGAAACTCTGTCAGCTACTTAGTGGCTGAGCCACAAAAGCCAGGCTTCTTTGTGTTGTGGCAGTCATCTCAGGCACAGTGATGGATGGGCACTGGTTTTGATCATATGTTCAAACTGAGTTGTCCATGTCCTTGGGTAATCATTTGCTCAACAACATGTGCATTTATGATGCTTAAATACTCTGAACTGTCTTAGGGCTCCCATGACTAGCTAAGCTATTGTGCTCAGAGAAAGCCAAGGATAAAGGTGCTGGACTTAAACTGCAGGTCAGCTGCCAGTGAAGAACTAGGCAGGTCTTGTCTGTATTTAAAGACAAGCCCAGAAGTATAAAAAGTTGAACTGTTTAACTGAAGAGTTCAGCTGAACACCTGTGTGCAGGCTCCCTTGGGCTGTTTTAATTGGGCTAATATTCACTTGACTTAATCAATCAGAACCAGACTAAGATTAAAGCAACATAAATATCCTGAAAACAGAGTTTCCACCCAGAGAGTTGTGGCAGCTTAACTAAATTGTTTTCAGTAGAGAGCACTGCCACTGGGCAGAAGGTTGTACCCTTGATCTGGGGAAGGCTCTGTGCTGAACTGTCTGGTGACCCATTCTGGTTTCCTTACAGGCTTTCGTTTTCCCAACAGGACAGTAAGGTACTCATTTCTCTCCTACAGCTTGTCATTGATGAGCTCTCTCATACACAGCAGTCAACAACACCTGCTGGAGCATTTCAGTGCCTCTTGTTCACTTTTGGTTAATTACCAGTCTCACTTTTATTAACGTGGCTTGCAACTGCCACAGACCCTTCCCCTCACACAGTTCCCAGCACCACACTGCAGCTTTGCTCTATCATTTCGGTTTGGGAAACTTTAAACCCTTGCATGTAGAGCTGGGTGAGAACTGCCCTCCACAGAGAACTGCTCTCGTTCCATCAAGTAAAACACTGGCTTAATCTTTAATTCAAGGCTGTCTTTTGAGGATCACAGCCTCAGCTCAGGAAAAAAGTGAGCCTGACAACAGTCAGAGGCAGAAGATGAAATATTAATCCATACTTTCATGACATCCAGGCTGGATTACAGTAATTCCCTGTCTGTAGGTCTTCCCAAGGCCGCCTCGTATAAAACACAGCTCAAACAGAAGTCAGCCATGGGATTTAACCACGTACTGCAGGCAAACATCCTACCTCCCAGACACCAGGTTTGGGGCTTGCTTGGAGACCTTGATTCCTTCTTTATCTCCAGGTATGCTCTTCAGCTGTTTGGAACACATCCATAACTGTAGCTATTTTTAGTCACTAAAAAAAAGTCTCAGCTTCAGGATGTGTCTACCTGTTCCAGAAAGTAAAAACACGCAGAAAATCTATAAACATGGAAAGCAAAATCTTCAAACATAGTAGAAAGCTCTGCCTCTTTCCTTCCTAAACCCATCCTCCCAGGACGCAAGATATGTGCTATATTTGTCAGGATTGAGTGGCATTTCCTGAGGGCAAGAATTAGTTAAATTGGAAAAGCAACAAAATTAGGCCACTCTGAAGAGGTGACTGCTGTATACAAGTCAGCTAGGATATGACCAAAGTAAAGAGAATGTGCTGTTGGATGAGAGAAAGGAAACCACCACCACAAGGGAATAGCTGACGAAAACACTGAGGGAAGAAAAGAGATTAAAGCCAGTATCGCCACACGGGTATCTCCAGAAGCATCAAAGCCACAGCGGTTGCTGTGTTGGCACATGCTGTATAGATTGGAAGGTTGGTTCCAGCCAGATTTGCTTGTTTCCTCTGTGCATCAGTCTCCCCAGCAAGTAGACAGAAATATATACCTAAATCCCAAGTCATATATTCCCCAATATAAACATATCCCAAGAAATAGATTCCTAAATCCCAACTCATAAGGTCAGCTTTTGGTTATCAGGTCATGAGGGAAAATTAAAGATGGGAAAACCCATAGAAAAAAAAACTCACATAATGAAAAAACATCAATCAAGCAAACAGAGCACATGTCATTTCTTGGCTTTGGAAAAGTTCTTTACAGATTGTGGAGGCAGTTTGGACAGTAGGGGCCAGAGAGAAGCCTGGGGCAATCCTGATGGAAGTCTGCAGATGTCTAATGATGGTGATGCTGGACACATCCATAACATAGATCATCTGCTGCTCATGGCTGGAGGGTGACTGAACCTCCACAGCTTCAGAAGACAAAGATGCGCGACAGTGGTTGTGCATTCCTCATAGTATAGAATATACTGTTAAAGGTGTAATCCTTCAAAACACGAAAAAACCAAAGTAAATACAGCTCTTGAAGTAACAGGAAACTGGTAGTGCCTTTGGCCTGTTTTTCACACCAAGTGCTTTATTTTGGTAAATGAGTATTTGCTGTACAGCAGTAAGCACACTAAAAACTTTGCCTAGAAATACAAGACTAAAAAAGCTTTGCATCATACACTACCATTATGCCATACTTTTCTGAAGAGTTACAGCTTTTGCTATTTAACAGTGGGCTATTTAACAGATTTATGAAGTTATGAAAATGAAAGCCAGGTTCGTGCAGTCTAAATGCCATTAAATCCCTGGGTTGCCATTTCCCATTAGCTGGGCTCTTCTGAAAGCCTTGTGCCAGCTGAGAAGTAATATCAGGGAACAACCTTTAGAAGGAATTTAAATGAACCTGGGGCAGAAGAGAGGAGGGAGAGGTGGAGGCATCAACACAGCAGCAGCAAGTCAAACAAAGCCAAGTTCCAATTTAACAGTGGTAATTCTCCACCAATTATTTAAAAATCACATTCATGAATCTTCTTAGACAATTGCGGGTTTGCACAGGCCCCAGATAGAAAGGGAAGAGCAGAAGAAAGCTGTATTTCCTTCACTTATGGCCAGAAGGTCTCTCCCGTGTGCCAGAGCAGGCATGTCAGTCACATCACAGTTATCAAACACAGACGTGATAATAAAGTTTGCAAAATGAGTATGAGATGCTCTGAGCAAACATTGATAAATGCATCAGAAGAATAGCAGATACGACACCACTTTTAGTCTGGGAAAGACTGCTTTTTAATTAGACTGTGCAGTATTCAAGCATCAGATTGTCGTTCCTTTGAACTTGACCGGAAACATAGCTGAGGCAGGAGAAGTCTTGATGGCTTTGTAAAAACTTCCTAGGCACCAAGAGAGAATCATGAGTGAGCATGATGTGTGTGGGGATGCCACAGGCAGCTAAGACCAAACCCTGCCACAGGCTGGAGGAAACGCAACCCTTTCTCATCTGATTTATACAAAGTTATTGAACTAAATATAAAAATAAATACTGTGGTCAGTACAGTGATCAACCCCAGCATGGCATGATGGCCTGTCCTTGACTGAGGCAGCACTGCAAAGTGAGATGCCAGCAGATGGGACAGGCCCACATGCTTTGCACTGCTGCTTCTGAATGACTGCAGTCCAATAGGTTTTGCTTACGAGTACATTCTCCTACTCCTTAGTTGATGTTTTTTCAGAATCTTTCTCTTTTTTCCCATATTGTTTCTGATCAAAAGGCTGTGAAGGCAGAAAATGTTTCCCCCAAATCTGCACTGACCATGTTGCTGTGATGCACCAACCAACTCCAACAGATGCACTGGGATAAAAGATTTGCTCTTAAGAGACATTTCTGTTAAGTTTGCAGAGTAAAACCAAGTTCATTTCTCCTTTTACACTTGCAGAGGTTTTGCTGCACAGTTGATGGAAAGCAAAAAGCCTTCAGCTCTGTTGTTATTAATGCCAGCAAATACGGCTGAAAATACACAGGGCTCATATTCGTTGCTTGTAGCTTATATTACCCATTAAAACTATAATGCTATCCAAGTAATATTCTCCATTTACATCATCTCTAGCATTTTAACTCAAGTACATATTATAAGCTGTCAAAATGCAGTGGCCCATAAGGAATACAAAGGTGCCATCCTTATTTAGAGGCCGTTCAGAATAGCAGTGCTAGGTCACTAATGCTATTTAGAATTGCTTTTCAGGGTAATTGGTACCTCTCTTCTTCCTGAAGTGCCGTGCTTTAATCTTTTCACTCGATAATCTCAGCTCCTTACAAACAGCCACAGAAATATTTGTATTTTCAGAACACGAAGGACAATAAATCAAGAGTGAAGTTCCTGCTTGATTCTAGCTATTAAAAGCATTTCAAAAGTATCTCCAGGCTGAGCAGATATCATGACTATTGCTTGTTTGATTATAGGCAAGCAACACCTACGTAAAGGAGAAACTACAGAGCAGAAACACTAGGACTGCTTTTGTAAATTAACATGGGGTTTATATCATTCCTCAGAGAATGGCTGTGGTAGGGCTTATGCTTGTTTCTATTGAAACAGATTGCACATTCATTATTAGGAACTGCAAAATTGGGATATATTCCCACAGTTATTAAAATTAGGTAATACTGAATTACACAACACATATATGTAAGGATGTACATGTAAACCTGTGAGATACAAAATGATTTTTTCCCTCTTCCTATCTAGTAAGCTAATTTACTTGGAAGCATTTTGTTCAATTGTTTTCAAAATAACTCAGGTTGTCACTCATACTATCTTTTCTTCTAAACTTGCTATTCCAGTAAGAAGCACTCCACAGACACATGCTCAATCTTCCAAAGAGCTCTGTTGAATCCCAGTCCCCTGTTTTTGAAATCATGGTGCCTAGACAATGACATGCTGGGGTCATGTTTTGCACAACAAATTACATATCACTCCCCATAGCCAGGGCTTTACAATACCTTTATAAGTCAGCAAACAAGCCCAGAAACCAACCTTAAAAAAGTGCCTTAGTAGCCATCAAACTTCAGAACTGGAGATGGGACATAGCCATCTAGCACTGACACTTCTGCAGAGGATACAACTCACATAAAGCAAAGGATCTGCCCGCAAGTCTTCTCCTCCACCATTTTTCAGGTTGATATGCCTTACACTGTTTGAGAAGAAAGATGTTTGGAGGTCCCTACCTCATGGAAAATATCTAGTTTGACACTCCAGTCCTGCAAAATAAATCTGAAGTTAACTTCAGTGATACTCACCAAGGAATTAAGGTGACAGGACTCTCATAAACACAAAGTAGAAATCCTCCTTGAGAGATAGGTGGCCTGCATGGGATGGCACAAAACCCTGTCTTGAGGAACCTGCATCAGTAGGAATCCTAAATCTCCCAGGAGAGATATATTCAGATACCATTGGTAGCATTTTCTATACATTCAAAGTATAGATTCTGCCTTTGAAGATTCTGCCTTTTAACTTGCTCCCACTGAGCAAATTAAAACTTGTTGCAAAGGACTGACCATCAGAGAGTGACGCATACTTTGCACAATGGCGGCCAGAAAAAAACCTGTGTTTATAAACAGAGTAAACGTACGAAACTAAAAGAGAGGAACATTATGAATCATAATAAATAGTCAGATCCCCCTCTATACTTTCTATAAATATTTATCTTAGAAACAATTGGCTAATGGTGAACGAGCAATTAGCATGCAAAGTAGAACTCTCATACAATGAAGCATAGGTTTCCACTGTGTATGTTATAGGATCTATTTGGCTCAGTGAAAAGCAAGGCTGTGTGTTTAACAAATGGACTCATAATAAGCTCAGTTGAAAGGCTTATTTAAGGCTTCAGCCTTTCATTCCAGACCCCTCCAGCTGTCAAAATTGTCACATCAGCAGTAGGCTAATGTTTATTATGTTCTGGATGATAAATCAGGCCCTAAAAGAGAATTTTTGCATTTGATATTATCTTTTATCCTGAAAGTAGGAATTAGGCAAGGAATTAGCACAAAAAGATTTTACACAGTGAAAAGCTGCCTGCGAAAAGGATGTTAAAGGTGTTTAGCCAAACTGTGTATTCCAAGGAATCTGATCTCACATTGCTTAATGCCTCTGGGATAAATAAAATGTTATATCTTAGTTTCTACAACTGTCTGTTCTCTCTCTTTGTAGGCACACACACACACTAGAATATTAATTAGGTCTCAGTTCAACCAGAATATGTCTCAATTCCACATTCTGCATAAGCATACACCCAGTGCTGTTTTTTTGCAGCAAGGAGAGATAATATATATTTCTTTATGCTGAACTTTGTAGGTTAAAAGAACTGTGATTTTGTCAAAATACATTTCATTTGCAGATTTCCTCATCTGAAGGCCTCTCCCATGCGAAAACATTCAAGGATGCATAAATTTACAAATCAATGAATTGTACTTTCAGTATACAATTAGTCAGTGGAAATTGAGGTCACTGAACAGCGTAAGAAATGGTCAGTATCCACTCCTGAAATGCAATGATAGCTCAGTTTCTTTTCTCTCATCATCTTCTAACAACAGTTTTATAGAACACAACTGAATCCAATTCTGTGCTGATCCACTTATTATTCTAGTTTCAATACTTGAGGGTTTACTGCTTTAGTCACAGCTCCTGTTCGCTGCATATTTAAATACATCAAGAAATAAAATGAAGTGCACAACACTGCACCAGCACATGCTCCAGTCTGCTGGTCTTCCAAGAAGCAAAGCTACAACACCTTAAGCATCTTTAAAGCTCCCCATCACGTTGTTACCCAACCTACCTACCCTGCCACAGGGGACAGACCTGCTTGGAGCAGTGGCTTGAAGCTGAGAACCACAGCTCTGCTTAGCCCATGCTTTTGTGGTACCTCAGTCACAGATACCAGGGCATCAGAGGAAGGTGAAAAAGGTTCGTATGTCTGCTCTCCTGCTAACTCGGGACTACTATCTCTACCATGGCCCTCCACCTTTTTGGGCCTTCCCTGGCAGCTGAAGGCTCACCTCCCTTCATCACGAGCTGCTTCTGTGGGCTCTCCCTTCTCTCCTTGAACTTGATGGGCATTATCTCAGCAGCAGCCTGCTGTCCACAGCTCCTGTTTGTGAAAATCTGCTCTGAATGCACAGAAACAATCATGGATTAGAATAGCTTTTTAAAGAAATAAACCATGAAGTCAGCAGAACGCAAGCGAAGGTTAACTTACTGTAGAGTGATATATCAATCACTTAAAAAATGAAATGGAGCCTAGGATTAGGTGTACTTGACTTTAGAAATAAAGATGCTTTTTAAATACTAAGCAAAGTGATCAGATAGATACAGTAGGCTCACAAGGAAGTGTAAACCAAGGGGAAAACTGACGCCTGTCTTCCTTCTGGCCCAAACAGTGGCACGCTGGTGCAATTTTACTCAGAATGGAATTGAATGTATCTGCAGTTCCAGTTATGGCTGAAATATGGAGAGGTTCTAGTTATTTCGAATTGCTGGCAGCTTGCACAGAAGCTAACTTTTGCTTTTCATTCAAACTAAATCTACTGCTCTGTATTTCAAGAGGTGCTTGTTTAAGAGGGAAGCCAGGTTAGTTGCTGTGCTCCCCAGTGCACTTGCTCCTCGCTATGTAAGAAAGCGATTATCCTTAAAGTGGTATCAGATGCCCAATGACACCTGAGACAGCCCACCACAACCAGCTTCTAAGAAGTTATTTCACATACCTTCACAACTCACTGCTTATTTGTCAGCCAGAAAGAATGACAAACAACACTTTGCTGAACAAGCATTAGTCTCAACAATGTGAGAATACACCAAGGGTACCACACGTCCTTACTGTTGGCTACAGACAGCTCACAGCTCGTTAACAGCTAAACAGTTTTTATAATCCTTAAAATCGCTGTGGATTACAAGTGCTTCTCTTTCACTAAAGCCAGGAGTGACCTACAGAATGCCAGCCCCTCCAGGTTTCTAAAAATAGCTCCAACAGAAGCTGGGCACAGAGATTATATTACAGGGCTTCTTTCAAGGTCGCTTGCAAGATCCACGCTAGCAATGGCTTTAGTAGCTGTGTTTTAGTTTTGTCCCTGGCAGCGTTGGGAGTGTGTTTTACAAAAAAAAAACATGAGCACCCATGCATGCCTGTCAGCCCCAAGCAGTAATGAATTACTTTCTCACAAAAAGGCATTGTATTCTTTTTCTCTCCTCAGATCAAGACCCTGAAGGGAAGGGCAGCAGTCTTTGCAAAAGAATTGACTTCTTCGTTCATGGAGGGCTTTGTAAAATACATCTCATTCCAGAGGGCTTCCCTACCTAAATACTAGTGCTACCATTTTATAAGGCTCAAAAAGCAGTATACACTACATGCAGGTTGTTTTTCTCATAAGAGGACGAGCAAAAACAATACATACGCACTCTTGAAGGAGACCCAAGAACACAGAAACAAGCAAAACACAAATTTCCACCTTCCTAAGACAAGTATGTGTGCCAGTGGTGTGATACAGAAATTCTGACGAAAGGAAGAATTCTTTAGGAAAGCAAATCAGGTACTTGGCAATTACCAATTATTAATATACCATTACTTCGTAATTGCCAATTATTAATGTACCATTATGCATTATGTAAAATACCTAATACAACACTTACCAAAGGCTACAGCTAGAGGGCAGGGTTATATTACCCATCTGTTGAAATCTGATTAAGATTTACCACTGTAGACTTGACTCAGTTTCTTCTCATTGAGGCTCTTCCAGTGACTATGGTCTGCATTCCTCTTTTACTGACAGAGTAGATAAAGTCAGCTGGAACCAGTTACATTTAAATGCCTTTATCTTGTGAGAAAGGACATTTGTATGGAAAAAAAAAAGATAATTAATTGAAAGAGAGATTTGACTTCTTAATTCTTTACATCACTGCAGCAACTGACCAGCAATATCTCTCCTGCCTGTAAAATTAACTACACTTGCTGACATTCCCATGCTTTCTAAAATGTAATTAATGTACTTCATCCTAAAGCCATTGGCCAAGACTTAAATCTAATTTTAACTTGATATACTCAAAACTGAAGGGTAGATGAGAAGTAGCTTATAAAACGCACTTCTCCCTCCTCTATGAAGATGATGAGTATTCAGAATAAAGTTATTCCAGTCCATCCCCTTCACCTTTGTATGAAAGAGATTGCTCTGAAAAATTTGTTAAACAGCCAGGAGCATCTTATCATGTTGATATTACCACAAATAAAAGAGATTCATATTTCAAGACATATGACGACAAAAGGGTAAACCATATTATTGAAACTAGAAGGAAATAATTTCTAATTACTAACAACATTTGCAATACTGCTGATAGCATGGCCATGAAACTTGGGATAATTATGAACAACTCAATCAACAGCATGCCAGACATCACACATATGTATTTTCCCTAAATTTTAATGAAGTAAGATTTTGTATGAAAACGAAGCTCAGGGGTGACCTTACCACTCTACAACTGTGTGAAAGGAGGTTGTAGTGAGGTGGGTGTTGGCCTCTTCTCCCAGATAACAAAACAAGGAGAAATGGCCTCAAGCTGCACCAGGTGAGGCTTAGATTGGATATGAAGAAAAAATTTTTTCCATGGAAAGGGTTGTCAAGCACTTGAACAAGCTGTCAAGGGAAGTGGTGAAGAATCCCTGAAGGTATTTAAAAGATGTGGAGATGTGATTTAGGGATGGACTTTGCAGTGTTAGGTTTAGGGTTGCCCTTGATCTTAAAGGTCTTTTCCAGTGTAAACGACTCTGTGATTATATGAATGCAGCATCTAAAGATGTAACACTGCAATAGTCCCAGGGCAGTGAAACTATCATATCTGCACTGTATCACATATATTTGCTCTATTATATACACACTACATATTTACTAAATACAGGATGCCCAAAGTATGAGAAAGCTTCCAGAAGCACTGCAGCTATTTCTACACACTCTTTTGTGAAGCATTTATGGCATGCACTATGTAATGTTAATTGCAGTTTTATGAGAAGCTTGCCACCTCTTCTGATTATAATACTTTTTTTTTCCTGAAAGAATATTGCAACTTGAAAAGCAATGGAAAATGTTAAATTTCATTTCCTTTATCAGACTGATTTATTACTAGGCTCAGATTCAGTAGCTTCACAAAGATATGTGAGGATGTCCAATTTCACTGTGGAAAACAGCAAAACCCATTCTAGCTGGTAGCATCTAGTTTTTATTTTAAATGAGACTGGACTATCCAAAACAGCTCGTTTACTGTGTCATAAAACTTCCTGATAAATTTCACTATCCATAAAATGCTGATTAGCCATGGAGCATTCTGTAATAAAATCTCATAAACCCCACAAAACAGCATCCTGCTGCTTTACATTGTACTTACAGAAAAAAGAAGCCCAATGTACAACTTCATGCTTTATTATTGCCACATTGACAATTACAGAAAATTTCTTTTGCAATCATTTCAAAGTAACACCTGAACATCTCCTGTGATTGTATGTTACTGTAACATTTTTAGAAGTACCAATAACCATTGGAAGGCAATCCAGATGACTAGCTATGATTGTTCTGGAAAAGGTAATGCTTTGGTAAGGACACCTATCTATAAACATGGATACCTCCCAACACTATATAATATGCTTTCATACAGAGACATTGTCTAACCATATAGGGATTCCTGCACTCTAAAAGCCACTAAAGCTATCTTGAAAGCCATACTATATTATACAACGTTACATACCCCTCTAAGTAACCAAAGACAAAATTTGAATATTCTCTATACACAGTGTATACATTGTATTAACATCCAGGAGCAGTAGTTTGTAATCCAAAGGCATCCACGTTCACAACGTTAGTGTTAGAATGGAAATGTGGTGCTGCTTTCAGAAGCATTTCCACCAGAGATTGGTAGACACAGAGTAGAGGTACCCAGCCACATCTAATTGTGTGCTTTTTCATTGAGGTATGTTTAGCCTTCCACTGCAGTCAACGAGTCAAGAATGATCTAGCTCATCTACAAAGTCACTTCCATTTGTTTCAAGACACCATACCTAAACTCTGCTGACTGTCTTGACTCCATCACCATTGACTACAGCTGGAGTCTAGGCACTACCTCTAATGCAGGCATAGGACTAGGACAGCTGACTCGCATCCAGCTCACTCTCAAGCCAGTAGCTACCATTACCAAGCAACCGCGATGACCTGCTTCATTACTGGTGCAGTATGCTTGCAGCTACTGGCTGCACCATTGAGATGCCACTACTTTCAATCTTGAATTCACAAGCATTTCTGCCAGCAAATTACCTCATGCAGATATTCCAAGAGGCTCAACAATACTGCCCTTATGAATGAGTTACACATGCGTGAATCATACACTCATGAGCAGCTACAAATAAGGCCTCAGACGTACCATCATCAGAAACAGAAAGCATATTTTTAAAATGATGCATATTCCAATACAGAATAATTCTTATAAACAACACTCATTCCTTAAGGCAAGTACTGTTATCTAATTAAATTGGTAATAAGGATTGCACATACAGCTTGTACATCCTTCCTTGGGTACAGAATAAATATATCCATGCATATACTTTGCAAAACATCATTTCCATTTCAAGGCTATGAAGAGATGGAAATGCCAAGTCCCTCTCGCCCACACAAAGTAAGTTATTCTACTTGTGAAATGGGCCATATTTCACATGACTGTTGTTTGAAAACAGCTACTCAGGGAATAATTATTTAATCTGCAGAAATTTTATAAAATAATATTTTTAAATCTCTCCTCACTGGTTTTCTGTACTATTTGATTTTAAACATAAACAAACTAGTAAAGGCCAAGGTGACCCCAAATTTTCACTGATTTGCCAGATGAATGTTTGCAGCACTCTCTGGTACACACTTGTTTTAAATTACTAGAAATTTCAGAAACCTAGAGGGTACTTAAGGCTCTATCATATTTATAGTCAGTTAAAAAACAAAAGAACATTTTAAAAAATAAAATGCTTAAAAAATTTTCCTGTGCTTTAAAGAGATGAGCTGCAGAAGCAAAACGACAGAACTAAGTGATTTTGAACTTTGTAACCAAAAGATTTAATTATGTGGCCAAAACTAATCTATTTGAAAAGTAACTTTTATTCACTCTTATCACTACTGTTCTTAAAAATACCACAGTGAACAACAGAGGGTGGGTCATAAAATATAGCACATTTACTAATGGTATCTCTTGATCTCAAAAAGTGACCTCAAACTCTAATTCAAAAACGAATACAGATTTTCCACCAGTTTAAGTTCAATTCTGGAGGATCCTGAGCTCCTTCAGCTTGTTATTTACCATTAATAATCATTACTTCATAAAAATGCAGCCCTCAACAAGACCCATGAGATCACATATCGGTTACCTACAGTAGCACTATTCTTGTAACTCTTATGTCTCACCCCTCTCCATAACCACACTCCTTCAAATGGAAGAACCTCAGCAGGGCTGTGCGACTGCAAAGGGGTGTAAAGAAGATTCAGCTGGATTTCTGCCTACTTGTGAACATTTTGGGGCCCTTCTACCATCTCACTAGTTGCAATCAGAGGGTAAAGCCACGGGGGTGCAACACTGTAGGGCACTGAAGATGGCAGGGGTTATACATAAGCAAGACATCCACCGATTTCTGTCTTAACATACACAAACTCCCTCCAGATACTGAATATGCCAGTACAAAAGGGCTACTCTTCCTTACCAGCTTAACATAAAAGCTATACTAACTATCTGCTACTGCGATGCTACACCTAGAAGTGCAAGTTCTAAGCTCATCAATGTTACTATTCATACTAAAGTTTTACCTTGGCATTAAGAAAAATCTTATAAAAAACCCAACCCCTAATCAGCAAACTCTTAATAGAGAATTTTCCATCTGGGATAACAAATACACAATGTCTTCATTTTTATTAACCCTTGAGAATTGAAGTAAAAGAAACAGCATATTATTTTAGAGGTCAATTTAACTGATTTGACAGTATGAACCCTAAAGGGTTTTCATCTTGAAAACTTATTCGCTCTTGTCAGTTGGCTGGGATTCTGATGGAGAGCTCACTTGCGAGGCTGGTGGATGTGCTGTTTGACATGCTGTGGGGGAGGAAGCTTTTCCACAGAAGGATGTGGTTTCTGATGAGCCACCTGAGCTGCTGCTGGAGGGAAGTCCTTATCACCCTGTTCAAAGAACACATCAGGAAAAATTTAAATCTTAAAAGTGTATTTTCCAGTTGAAATGTGTGTAAGTTTTCAGAAATGGGAAAAGCAGACAGAAAACAATGTTGCATGTTACTCTGTTTATTACTTAAAGAAGAAATTTCTATACATGGGGGCTATTAAGACTCAGAAAATTATAGAACAATTTTGCTCTTCATAGGGTTAGTATGGTAACTTGTAGCTGACAGCTTACTAATGATAAATATAATACCCTGTTAGCTATCTGATTATCTAAAGAGCTGACTTACAAAATCAAGAGAATAGATCCTTCCCATTTTGCATCTTTTGCATGACCACTAAACTGGCAGCCTGTGTTTTTTATGTGCTGTATTTAAAAAAATACCACTATCATACAACTGTTAAAGTGATATCAAAGTTACTAAACATTTAGGCAACAATTAGTTACAAGTAATTAGGCATATAAATGCCTAAACAGGTATCCACCTTGGTGCAGATGGGAGGTCCAGGAAAAACAGCATTGCCTGTCTATGACCCCTATGGGCTAGGGAAAATGGCATCTGCTCATTCTTTCCATTTACATGATCTGATGCAATCACAGCATGTTACAGTAAACCATATTGTACACCCCAGTGATGTAAGGTTATCATGATACAGGTGGCCATCATATAAAGCCACAATAAAAACCCTGTCACAACACACAAGGCATGAATTACTGATCATGAAATTTACGGTTTCTTAATGCTAATTATTTAGCTCACGTATTTCCAGGTCCTGGAAAACCAGGGAATAACATCTTGAATCTCATGTACCTGAAGGCACAAATGGCAGCTGAAACACGTATCTTCAAGCACATATCATTACAGGCAGAAATGTTACTCCTCATCACAGATCAAGCTATAGCAGTAGACTTAACATGCAATTGCTTTCACAGGAAATGAATGTAATGAATAGCTTACGTATGAAAAGAAGATCCAATAAAGTGCTAAAATTCAGAATAGAACAATGGAAATAATTTCAATAAATAATTTCAATTTCATACAAAAGCAAAAAGCATGCTCAAAGGGACTTGCAAACAAACAAAACATAAAGGCTTTTCTGATAAAAGAGGAAGTGGAATGCAAAAGATTAATTTTGCCCTCATCAATGATAATTCTGAAAAGCCTACATTAATTTTTCTGTCCTTTAAAGAAATGTAATGATAATCTTACCCTAGCAATGACACCAGAGATGAACACCGTTGGCTTGGGTGGGCTGAAAAAAATAAGAGGGATTATTTCTATAAGTTATTTAGAAGGTGAAAATGAAAAGTACATCACATATACAATTTAAAAAAAAACGTCATTTTTGGCAATTAATGAATGTTTCAAATAGACAAATTTCCTCTTCAAATGACTACTGCCTTAATAGTTCTTAATGCAGCAAGAACAGACCTATCAGTTTTGGCTGCTACAGCTTCACATTAATTTTGACAGCAGTCAAAGTCTAGTCCAGCAACATCCTATTCCTTACTTAAAGCTGAGAGTCTTTGTTTGTTTGCACTGGTTTCTTAATCCTCAAATTTTATTGATAAGCTGCCAACAGTACTTTAGGCTTAGTGTATTTGTATTGCAACACTGAAAACTGTAGTTGGACTAAACTTACTGCTGTGATGGAGAATAAAATTCAAGTTTATATCTGTCAATCAAATGGATTAAGATTCTGAGTCTCAGAAAGAAACCAACATCCAGTATCACAGATTTTTTCCAGCAAGTATTTATCTACTCTATTACACAGGAGAATCAAGTCTACAACAAAACAAGTGGTAAAAAACATAAAGCAAAGCCCACCCTGCTTTTTCATTTGCAGACCTTCATCCATGCCAATAAGAACAGACACTCCATAAGTAGAATCCAAATCAGAAACTTGGTCAGCACAAGCAATCAGTATCCCTGGGTCACTAACCTACTGAACTGCCCAACACTACATGAAGGCCAAGGAGAAGCCAAGTCTAGCAGTCCAGCCCTGCGGGTGGGCATTAGCACAGAGTCTAAATTATAAATACTCAGCAACTGCAGCGGTCTCCTGGTCAAGAAAACCCATACATGTGCATGGAGTCTGCAGAAGGATCAAAATCAGGAGCTCCAGAAAATCTCTGTAAGAAAACCATGTAACCTGAGGCATTGCAAAGGGAAGGAGAATGCACAGGTAAAGCTGTGCCTCCCTCTGAGCACGTCCATAACTGAGGACTCTAAGCACGTCGCTCATTAACTTGCACCACGAGAAGGGTCCCTGCCCTGTGATGCTTTAGCTAATCAGGTTGGAACAAACACAAAGTAAACACAAATCAAATTATTTATTAGAGGAATGATACTGATTATTATGATGCACTTTACAACTACACAGCTTGTAAAGATTTATTAATATGATGTTATGTGATGTTAAAGTAACAAGCAGCGTGGTATAAGGACTTGATATAATGGTCTAATAAATATTGTCTGAGCCCTGTTTAAGTCACAGTATTGCTACACAGTCTCTGAACACCCTAGTTACTTTAAACACTCATCATCCCTTCTAGAGATTTTTTTAAAGTCAGAAAGAATTAGAAAAAGAGTGAAAAAGACGTTCTGCTCTGTAATACCTCCATTAAAGAGCACCAGTAACATTTCCTGCTACAAGAAAAAATATTTTGGTAGCTATATTAGACATCTTCAATCTAACTTTCTGTTAGTATAAACTAATAAAAAGCGAAGATCAATAGCAAAACACTTTCATTTTATCCAAATTGTACTGAGCTAATTAGTATGTTATCGTCTGCATGAGATTTCGTGGATGCTGAGTAAAAAAACTAAAGAAATAACTCTGACTGGGGAAACACAGATGTACCGCAGTGACTCAAGGTACCATTCATAAACTAACATCATGATATTATAAAGGAAATGAACAGTAAATAGAAAAAAAAAATGTGTGGCAAGTTATTCTTCAACTACTTTCTACATGGAATCTGGCTTTAGTCACACTCAAAGAAACAGTTTTTAATTTGACACTGCATTAACAACAATATCAGATAGCGTGAAATTCAAATCAGATGGATTTTTTCTTATATTCTTACCACGACCTTTCAGTGTTCACTATGCTCAGGTGATGCATGAAATTCAAATCAACATTTCCCAGAGAGCCTGTACTTGCTGAAATTTCTATGGCCTGTCTGCCCATCACCACACTGTGTTATCTGAAGTGTTTCATACTTTTTGCTTTAAAAACAAGTTAAATGCTCCCTGGTTTTGGCCTAAAACGACAACTGGAAGGAATCTCTTGCATAATGGCTGTTTCAAAACCAGCTTTCCCTGCTGCAAATTGCATACATCTCAGAAAACCTGGTCTCCTGTTTGAAATGTCATGCTATTAATATTCACAGGACCCAAATCTTTAAGTATGAAGCTCCCCAGGTACACAGAACTGGATACAGTTAGAGTAACTGGTACATTTCTGTACTTCCTTTTACTTAGTAATATGTGCTTTTGTCTAAGGAACTAGGCTGAAAATTCTATAGAAATCATTTTCAGATTCGGTTATGCTAAAACCCAACCTGAGGAATGTTCCAGGTAGTGCTGAAGAAATAGCTAGCAAATCAGCAATATCAATTTCCTGATAAAAGCTGTATGTTCAGATGTGAACCATTTATCTTGAACTCTACAAAACAACATACTTTACATTGTTTATATGCAAATGGTTCTATGAGTCACCCTCTTGGGAACAGGACGCTAACTAGGACTAACCCACGGGTGCATGGTAGGCACCAAAACACCTCACACTAAGTGGCCTAGGGTTCAAGGGGAACATTTTAAGGAGGCACAGGGGCAATTCACAGACAAGTAGTTAATGGGAAATCAAAGTTGCAAAAAATGTCTCTACATCCAGATGCAGCTGTAACAGATTGGTCCTTGACTTTCACCCTCGTTTGTCTTGGTGGATTTTTGACTGGACTTGCTTTACACTAGATTTCCAAAATGTAAGAACTAATGGTAATGTTGACTTGGCTTCTAGCTCAAGCACCTTTACCCTCCATAGACAAAAATCTTTCACAGAAATCCCATCATTCATTTTTGGCTGACTTAAATTCTCACAGTCAGCTGCAGGCACACACTGTAACGAGACTTCACCCCTCAAGTGATTACAAAGGCAAAATACTTCGCTCTTATGGAAGACACATCAGTCTATTAGGAAGCTCATTTTCATGCATTAATTATTACCTAGCAAGGAAAAAAATGATAGAAAGCTGGCCAGAAATATGAATGATTAAGTATGTCTTTATTTATGTCCTATGTAAAAATACACTGGGTTTCCCCCCATTTTTATCAGATTACACTGTTCCAGAAAAGATCTTTAAAAATTTAATATTACCAATTATCTTTGATGATCTATAGAACCAGAACCAGACCAAAGCATACAGAGTCACACATCTATACTAATGAGGAGGAATTCAATGGATCAGAGAAAGGCCTGGATAATCAGTCACTGATTCACACTTTTAATTTCACTCTTAACGAGAGAAATCTTTCTACAGATGAACTTCTTCGCAATAAATTTAACCTCTACTGCCAGCCTCTCAAACCATTGGCTTTTGCTGACCCAGATTAGCTGCCAGGATCATAACTCTGTAATTGTACTCTGGGACATCTACTGGCATAGCAGCGTTGCAACATCACTCACTATCTTCCCGAAGAACCTACCGAAAATAGAAACAAAAATGGAGAATATGCACAGGCTAGCATCACCACGTTTGTAAAACACTTCAAGTGCTTTAAATTCTATTGGTGCTGTATGCAAAGCACAACCTACATTTCCAGTATTTTGTAAGCTGTTACGGTTGCTTTGAGGATATACTTAATCTGATGAAAATCGGTTTGACAGATGTTGTTTTGAAGATGCAGTATTCCTTTGTCTAGGCATCAGTAAACAAGAAAGCCAAAAAATATATTACTTTCTGAGAAAAACTGCTTTTGTTTATATATGTGTATGTGCTTTACAGCAATTTAATGCACACGTTTATTTAAATTTAAATAATAGCCACAGCTGATATTGTGTAAGGAATACAATGGCATGTTTGCGAAGAATGCTTAGTGAGTGTGTCAATACTTTCAGAGCAAATTCTGATTTTATTATAACATATGGAGAAAAAGAATGCATCTGTTTGTTAAGATCTGAGTGCTCAAAGAATCTACCCTAATTTTACATGTGCAGTGCTGCTAAGAAATGCACTTGTTTAACATCAGACTTCACTGGATTCGTTTATCCTGATTGTATTAAAATGAAAAAAGATTTCATCTGTTTCATAATACTTCACTTAAATAAGATTTTTATCTGGCATTACAAGTAAATAACAAAGAAGATGGAAGACTTAAAAAGATCATTAACTAGATGAAATGAGGCGTTAGTAATACCAAAATCTTATGCCTTCACCTCAGACAGATTAGTTGAAGTCTGATAGACATACTCTAAAGCCAAACCCAATGACACCAGAATTAATGTGAAATCTCCTACAGGCCATAGAACATACATAGGCGAGATGAGTACTTATCCAACTCAATTTAAAATAGAGAAACTGAATAAATTAGTTCTCTAAGCTAACAGGGAATTTTATAGTTTTTACTGTATCTATCTATGCAGTGAATGCACACACATAGGTCAGAGGCTATGAATATGAACACATAGATCAATTATACAGATTCACAGCTGTTATGAGTGGCTCCAAATGCAGGGAAGAGTGCGGCACATTCCCATAGCCGTTGTTTTCAGTCCAGGAACACTGTAAGTAAAGAATCTGAACAAAAATACATATGGAAAAAAAAAAGAAACAACTGAGAGAGCATGGAGAAATTTCTGCATTAAGAAAGAGCTAAGAACTATTGGCACACAGTATACTAAACAGTGGAGAATATTGTTCCCATTTATCTTCTTTGTAATATAAGTAGAATGTGACATTTTAAGAAAGTAGAAGGCATACATTTAAAATTAATAATAGCAGATACCTTTAAAATACTACTGAATGAAATGCAGAACCTTTGAGTTAGGAGGCAATGCTGGGGAGGGACATCTCATGAGGGACTGTACTGAGAAGACAAGGGGTAACGGGTTCAGACTTAAACAGGGAAAGTTTAGATTGGATATGAGGAAGAAATTCTTTACTGTAAGGGTGGTGAGGCACTG
>JASSUY010020458.1:0-16604 GCA_032466535.1 Forpus xanthops
GCTGTGGTATGGAATACCTCTTTGGTCAGTTTGGGTCAGGTGCCCTGTCTCTCCTTCCTCCCAGCTTCCTCCCAGCTTCCTCCCAGCTTCCTCCCAGCTTCCTCCCAGCTTCCTCCCAGCTTCTCCTCCTCCCTGGCAGAGCATGAAACTCAGAAAGTCCTGTGCCGGCCTAAACATTCTAAGCCATAACTAAAAACACTGGTGTTATCAGCACTTTTCCCAAGCTGGAAACCAAAAACACAGTGCTGCACCAGCTACTACGAAAAAGAGAAAAATGACTGCTGCTGCTGTACCAATGATATTTTTGCAACCTTTTCCTTTCTCCCTCCTCCTGGTGTTTTGGCTGCCAGTGCACAAGGCCAGCTCTTGATTTACTGGGGCTGTGGGATCTTGGATCAGACTGCTTGGAAAGAGCTGAATGGCAAAGATTAGAGAGAATCAAGATCTTGGCCTCCTTGTATTTTATAGCAACATTGAAGTTTTCATGCCCAATCTATATTGCTGATATGTCTGTGCTGGGTTATGTGCCATGTTGATCCTCATCCTGACCTACAGACTTGATCTTCCAGCTTGATCTTGGACCTACGTTGTCACTATGGACATGTCTGATGATGTGGACCCTTGGCTGTCTTTGGTTACCATCCCCAGTCCTGCTTTGCTCTTCTTGTTCAGATACCATGATACTACTTTTTTTGGCAAGGGCATGGCCCTACCAGCCTTCTTGTCTCAGCTCCCAGCTCTCCTTCCCTTATGCAGCAGTACCGCCCATGTTTTTCCTTAACAACCTTCTCAGGCAGGTCAGTCAAGTTATTTACCTTTCTTATATTCCCTTCTTTTTCCTCCTGGTTCTGAATGAACAACCTGTTCTGTTTGCTCTGTCTTTGCTCAGCTGATTTTGCAGATTTTTTACACTTATAGGGTAGTTTTGGTTTTAGACCTTGACCCCAATAAACGTGTGGTTCTCTGTCTTTTGACATCTTTCACCTAGAAGTCCTGGTATTTCTCTTTCACCTTTTGTAATGTGCTGTAGTTTCTTACATTTATTCTTGTTTAGCCTCGAGTCAGAGTACACCAACCTCTTTCCCATTTTTGGGTTTTGCAGTGCCCAATACTTTCTAACACTGCTATCACACTTGTTTGATTTGGGACGGTAGTTGGACCTCAACTTGTATACTTTAATAACTTGCTTAAGAAAGGATTTCAACATAACCTACAACAGTGTACCTAGAGTCAAATTTGTGAGACAATAAGCTGTGCTGAGAATTGGCTGTATCTCTGGGGTCAAACTGTGGTAGTCAGCAGTAGAAAATTCTACTGTGGTTAGAGTTACTTAGTTGTGATCTCCCCAGTAGATACTGAGGCCACTTGTGTATAACATTTTTCTCAATGACTGGATGAGGGAATACACAGCACTTTACAAATTTCCAGACAATATCTAATTGGCTAATCACCAGAGGGCAGGGATGACAGGAGGAATATAAACAAAGTGGGAAGATGGGCTGAAGAGAGCCTCATGTATTTCAAACGGAAATGCCATAACCTCCACTTGGGGAGGAACAAACCCATATAGCAGCATTATTTGGAGGCCAAGTAGCTAGAAAACAGCTTTGTAGAAAATGGCCTGGGTGTCCATAAGCCTAAATTGTCCATGAGCCAGCAACACACTGCTGCAACAAAGCAGGCCAATAGCATCCTGGTGTGCATTAAGAAGGGCATTTAAATCAAGTCAAGGGAGGTGATATCTCCCCTCTACTCAGCCCTGGAGTGCTGCACTCTTTTCTGGGCTCCCCAAAACAAAATTCACATGGACATATTAGAGGGTGACCATGAAGGTACTCAGACAGGCTGAAGCACATGGCATATGTGGAGATGCTGAGAGATCTGGGTTTATCCAGCCTGAGGTAGAGAAAAACTGAGAAGTATCTTATTGTTGTGTACTAATATATAATACGAGGGTATAGAGGAAACCAGGCCAAAATTTTCTGAGGTACACAACAGAAGGATGAGAAGCAATGATCACAGGTTGACACATGCTAAAAAGAACAAGAAAAATGTTTCTCACTGTAATGATGGTTAGACACTGAAAGAGAGCCAGGGATATGTCATGCTTGAAGATAGTCAAACTTCACTTAACATGGCCTTGAACAACTCCTTTGTCAGTGATGTGGAAAGCAGGATTGAGTACACCCTCAGCAAGTTTGCTAATGGCACCAAGCTGTGTGGTTTGGTTGATACACTGGAGGGAAGGAATGTCATCCAGAGGGATCTTGACACACTCGTAAGGTGGGCTGATGCCAACCTTATAAAGTTTAACCATGACAAGTGCAAGGCCCTACCTGGGTCAGAGCAATCCCAGGCACAGCTACAGGTTGGGCAAAGAACAGATTAAGAGCAACCTTGTGGAGAAGGACTTGGAAGTGTTGGTGTCTCAGCTCCTGAGACAATGAAAAATTAACGGGAGCTGGCAGTGGGCGCTCACAGCCCAGAAAGCCAACTGTATCCTGGGCTGCATCAAAAGGAGCGTGACCAGCAGGTCAAGGGGGGTGATCCTGCCCCTCTACTCTGCTCTCGTGAGACCTCACTTGGAGTATTGTCTGCAGTTCTGGTGTCCTCAACATAAAAAGGACATGAAGCTGTTGGAGCAAGTGCAGAGGAATGCCACAAGGATGATCAGGGTACTGGAGCACTTCCCCTATGAAGATAGGCTGAGAAAGTTGGGGCCTTTAGGATGGAGAAGAGAAGGCTGCGTGGAGACCTTATAGCAGCCTTCCACTTTCTGAATAGGGCCTATAGGGATGCAGGGGAGGGACTCTTCATGAGGGACTGTACTGAGAGAACAAGGGGCAATGTGTTCAAGCTTAAGCAGGAGAAGTTTAGATTGGGTACAAGGAAGAAGTTATTTTTTGTGAGAGTGGTGAGGCACTGTAATGGGTTACCCAGGGAAGTTGTGAATGCTCCATCGCTGGCAGTGTTCAAGAGCAGTTTGGACATAGCTTTGGGTGGCATGGTTTAGTGGGAGGTGTCCCTGCCCATGGCAGGGGAGTTGGAACTAGATAATCTTAAGGTCCTTTCTAACCCTAACTATTCCATGATTCTGTCTCTAGTGGTCTTTTCCAACCTATCTGTTTGCATAATGCATGTCTTACTAAAGGCTATAGACAAACTTATGGTTTCTAAGAACCAATATCTCACATAAGTGAAGCTAGAATCTTATGTTTCCTTGACACATTTCTTATGTTGGTTAATTTAAAACTAGGAGACCTTAATTTTGATCATCCTAGCAGTATGAAATTTTAGCAAAATACTGATGATAATATGTGCATAAGTGTAAGCATCTGTGATATTTTTATTGCAACATACAGTATATAGATCTTTATGTTTTAAAACTTGAGCCTGCAGATATTCATGCACTTGTGTAATTAGTAGTCTTTCACTTACCACTTATGCAGTAACCTTCCATAAACATGGTTCTTTTTCATTCTGAAGTTGGTAATTACTTATTTGCTGGGTATTTTCGGAAGGACAGTACTTAAGCAGAATTATGACAACCTATGTATTGGCTTATATGTAGTTCAGTACTGCTGCTCAATGGATGTCTGATTAATTATAGGCACCTCATACACATTCTTGGTGTCATGAACCTGTTTGTATGGTCTCAGCATTTCTAAGCAATGTTGCACTCACCTAAAGCAGAAGAATTGCTTAAATGAGCAGTTTTCTTCTGCTCTCTCCCTTCCTTTTCTTCCTCTGAAAAGCAGTGATACGATACCATACTTAGCTTTACTACCTAGTCAGTTGTTCATGGTTGTAATCTCACTCCAAAATATTTTTGCTGTGTGGTTAAAGGGAGATCATGTTTCACTGAAACAGTGGTTGCATTGCACTATTGGATCAGTTGTTGCTAACATATTTAATTTTAGCTGAGTCACTATGTAGATGAGGCTTCCAGTAAGAGCATCAATAATTTTGTCTGCATTAAGTTTTCAAGGTGCTTTACATCCAAAACCATAGTGAATTGCATTGTCAGTGTTATTCTGTGAGCAGGGCACTAAGGCAGGAATGGAGAAACTGAGGCATTGTATTTTCTATTTTGCCTTGAAAAAGAAATATTAGTGTCTCAGGTTTTGAATTTGTAAAATGAATACTAAATACTTGTCTTTCTCCAAAATGGGTTTGGATACTAATGGAGTAATGTAATATGTTCAGTAATAAACTGGTAACTCAGAATGCTTCACTTTCCTGTATTCTGAGTTATACTTCAGTAACTACTTTCTTACTTCAAACCACGTAATACTCAATGCTCCAAAATGATTCAGGAGAAGAACAGAGCACTGTGCTTCCATTGGCATCACATAATCATGAGAGAACTACTGAAAGAGATTTCAATACCAGAGAAAAATAAACTGCTCATTACTCTGGGAAAAATAAAAAAAAAAACAGCACTAATACTGCAAAGATCATGGAGGCTGAGAGGGGAAGAATATCCTTTTAAGTCCATTTTCTTCAGTTTTGGATAAGCAGATTGATATTCTGAGCAGTATGTAAATCTGTGTTTTGTCCTGACTCGAAGTATTTTACTGAAATAGTAGAAAGTACAAAAAGAAAGCAGAATAAATATGAAGGAAAGTTTACTACGAGAGCTAGTATTACATCTGTAGTATTTGGGAGCAAGAATTGTGAAGCCCAGAATCTGAGTGGCATGAGAACATAAGACTAGTTCTTTTCCCTCCCACTCTGTAGCCTCTTATTTAATCCTCTGTGCCCATGTAGTAGTCTGCAATGAAGAGGTGTCTTAATTGGGTAAAGTGACTACAGCATGAGATATGAATAAGCTAAAGTGCAGTATGGTGCCTTGCCTGAGGCTTTCAAAGTGGCTGTCTGCTATCTAAAATGAATTTGTGAGTCTGTGGTGCACAGGTACTGAAAAATAAAATGTTAATGATGCAGTCTTCATTTCTACATTGTTAGCCTCATTTTTTGTTGGAGTCATTTTGACTCTGAAGACATTGGAGTTTAACTCATTTTAGTTAAAACAAATGGAGTTACATCTATCTGAAAATTCAAATGACACAAAAGCATTCAATTTCAAAATAAAAAGAGAGTCAAGTAGAGTTGTTTACTATGTCATATCTGCCATAAATACTCCATGTGAGTCAGGCAATTTTTTTGACAGAAAAAAGTTTTCCCTGCATTTTCTCTTCTGTTACTTGTCCACGTGAATGTGAGTTCTTACAGTCCAAGACTCTCCTGTGGCAGTTCAAGGTGCTTTAAATGAGTTCTTTCCTTTTCTCAGGGAAACTTTGCACACAAATCAAGGAAGACCACAAGTTACTATTCCATGTACCAGAATTCATCCCTCTACAAGCACTTACAAGACAGCAGTTGTGATATGTGTTGTGCACTTTGTAATTCTGAGGAAAATTGCACCAAAATGAAGCATTTATTAGAAGTTTGACAAGGGTATACTTTTAGGCAGAAGAATCAGGAGAGGTAAAAGGTTGCTTATACCTTATCCATAAATTGCAAGTGATCATAAAGTTTTATTTCTCTTTTACTTCAGTGCTCAAAGGTTGTAGAATGTGTTTATGTGTCCACTTAAACCACTGGGTTAAAACAAAATAAAATAAAAATGGTATCTTTCACCTGACACCAAGGAACAAGTAATTCGGTTAATTGAATTTGTAGGTCAGACTCTTTTTCCACTCAAGTCAATTCCCCATTGATCACAGTAAAGTAGGGAAAGGAGCATTGGGAAACTTCTACATTCAGAGCTGTGTGGAGCTGTTTCCACTCAGATTAAACTGGGTCTCAGAAGTGGCTATGTGTATGCATGAGACCAACACGAAGTGCATATTCTGCCTCAGGATTAAAGCATTTAGTTTTTCAAGAGGGAGCACTTCATTGATCAATGCTTTAAGCCTACATTTCTCCTTTTGATAGAACTTTGCCCATGAACTCTCATTAGATGCCCTGATTCAAACTTAAAACTTAAATTTGATTTCAACTCTACAGCAGGATATCATGAGGGAAACAGATTGTTCCATATATTCATCGAAATACAGGTCAAAGCTAGGTATATATCAAAAGTGGTTTAGTCATCAATGATGTGAGTCACCAAGATGAATTGATGTTGAGGGCTGTAATTTCTAGCCGCTTGGTATGTTTTCAATTAATTATATGTACAGCTAAGTGTATATATCTGAGTTTATCTGCAAAGGCAATTTTGTTAAACCAAGAAATTTTAGTGTTAAACACAGACACTGTAAAAGTTGTGCCCACTAACAAGGCTAGTTTTACATATTTAATTTATGGTCTCATAGTTAACCAGTCTGATAATTTAATTTCATGGTACAACTACTCTGTGTTGAATATTTGATGTAACTCATATTAAGGGTTTGACATTAGAAGGTTTGCCTCCCCATGACATATTTCACCTACCCAATCATCTTCTGCCATAGCAGTACAAAATGGCATTTTCCAGTAATTTTTTTCAATTCAATGCTCCAGTCAATTTATTTAACCAAAAATCAAACCAAAAACAACCAACCACCAAAAAAAACCACACACTTGCAAATTTCAAAAATAGTTCAAGGGTTTTTAATCAGGCAAAACTTAATAGCTATTGTGTGGCTAAATTCTTGCATATGTCTGAATGCACTCCATTTATTTACATGAACTTTTAACAATTTCCTGTCAAATCTGATGTGAATATATTATCAAGGTATGGTTCAGAAACGAGTTTGCACTCACTATTTTCATGAGTTACAGTATATGCCAGTTTCACCCTTCAGCAGATGTGTATTTAGATTAGTTTTAGAGCACATTCTAATATAAATCCCAAATCTCTCACTAATAAACACTAAAATATGCTTAATGTACACAATATTTATCTTTCTGCAGTTAGAGGCTCCCTGCCATATCCTCAAAGTATTGGATATGTTCCCAGGGTAATGCTGTCAATTCTGCAGTGAATTTTTGCTATGTGCTGCAGCTAACCCATGTGATTCTTTCAGGTTTTGTACCTGGCACCCACAACATTTTAGAGATACTAGTTTTGAACTCGCTGACTTGAGTTATTAATCTTGATTTATTTTAATGTAAAGCACAATGTGAGAAATAAGCTACATCTGAACAATTTTGTAGAAAGTTAAATAGTGTAAATAGATCTGTATTTTTAGGGCAACAGCACTACATCTTCAGAAACATTCTGACAAATAAAAAGCTATTAGTCTATCAAAACTGTAATGAGATCATGATTAATAAACACCTCTGAAAGGTCTACTTCAAAGTCAAGGCTTTTCTGTGATAAATGTAAACACTCAGACCTTACTTTACTGAAAGATGTGTATTCCAGTTATCCAACTCTCCTGATTGATTTGTTCATTAGTCTCATAAATAATTTATCACCTTGAAGAGGACAATTCATTATGCAAGTAGCATGAACAAGTAACTTTAAGCAGACAAAACTTTAGAAGAATTGGTAGTGTTAACAGTGCCATGAAACCTGTTTATAATGCAGAATTCAGACTGGCATAAAAATTACTATGAAAACAGATAATTTCAGATAGCTTCCAAGCAATGGCCCATGTGAATTCACAATGCAGATCTATCAGAAATCCGATGTGTCAGAAACTCTTTAGGTTCATTAAACTACACTGCATTAGAAATTATAATAAGCAACAAGTAGCCTTCTTAACAGTAGGCACAGAATTAAATTACAGTTTGCAATATAGCCCATTTCCTAAATTAGGGGGAAAGTCTAATGTTTGCAGTGGTAGTTATTTTATCTTTCTCTTTTCTTTCCAAAGTGCCTATATGATTTTGTATATTAACAAGTGATAGAAAAAAATTGTACAGGAATCAGGCAGAATGTGTCGTTTTCCTAAGCGTAGGAAATATCATTGCAAGAACTAAGATTTAACATATACTACAGAATGGCTTCTGCTTTAAAAGGTAAAAAAGGTGGTGATAAGCACAGTTGCATCATGGCAACATGGTACGGGATAAAGTGGTACTCATACTTTCCCCTAATAGGAACAAAAGGGGTTATTATTATATGGGCTTTTTTTTTGACCTCTTTGTTAGAGAAAAAAAAAAACCTAGAAATATGTCATTTTGTAATTAAATGTGTAAAGTGTGTCTAATGAATGAAACTGTTCTACATCATTCATAAAACTGATAACATCACAATTCAAAGTAGCGTCGTTAAGTTTCCTCTCTCAGCAATGTACAAGGAGAGTTTTTATTTCACATTAGAACATTCATTCTTTTTTTTTATCACTATTTTGTTTTATTTTCCCAAGCAATATAAATATACAACAGCTTATGAAAGCTATTGCAAGAGAGGAAACTGGGCGCACTCTAGGGAATGATTTGCTGTGTTTCATTCATAATGAAAGTCCGTGTTTTCCTGGGAATTAGTATCTACAATAACAAGCACATCACCAGTCTTGGAATACCTCCCTACTCCCAGAAGTCTAGTTTAGAATAATAAAGTGGACACTTTTTCTCTCATTACTTAAATACCGTATTCCTGAGTCTAACAGATTTCCTCAAAGCACTATCTCTATTACAGCATTTAATAGTATTTCACATTGCAATACTTATCCTGGCCTGCATCGAAAGGAGCATGACCAGCAGGTCGAAGGAGGTGATCCTGCCCCTCTACGCTGCTCTTGTGAGACCTCACATGGAGTATTGTGTGCAGTTCTGGTGTCCTCAACATAAAAAGGACATGGAGCTACTGGAACAAGTCCAAAGGAGGTCCATGAGATGATCAGGGGACTGGAGCACCTCCCGTGTGAAGACAGGCTGAGAAAGTTGGGGCTGTTCAGCTGGTAGAAGAGAAGTCTGCATGGAGACCTCATAGAAGCATTCCAGTATCTGAAGGGAGGCTATTGAGGTGCTGGGAAGGGACTCTTCATGAAGGACTGTACTGAGAGGACAAGGGGTAGTGGGTTTAAACTTAAACAGGGGAAGTTTAGATTGAATATGAGGAAGAAATTCTTTACTGTAAGAGTGGTGGGGCCATGGAATGGGTTGCCCAGGGAAGTTGTGAATGCTCCATTGCTGGCAGTGTTCAAGGCTGTGTTGAACAGAGCCTTGTGTGACATGGCTCAGTGGGAGGTGTCCCTGCCCATGACAGGGGGGGTTGGAACTTTCTTAAGGTCCTTTCCAACCCTAACTATCCTATGATTTTATGATTTTTATAATTAAACATTGTGTCGGGGTCTTTGACTCTTTTTTTTTTTTTTTTTTCCTTTTTTTTTTTTTTTCCCTTTTTTTTCTTTCCTTTTTTTTTTCTCTTTAAATCATGGATCTGACCTGGGAAAGCAAAGGACAGTGAGTACTGCTTTTTCTGCTTTGTCTGTTGTTATCCTAGAATTTGATCTGCATGTTGAAGTGTTCCTTTCTTTTCCTATTGTAGAAACTGACAAGGTAGTTGATACATACTCAAAACAGTGGTAGAATGACTCAAACCTAGGATACCTCATACAGAGTTATTGATACCTTTCATATGACTTATACCTGTATTCAGGAAGCCTTACAAAGGCTGTGCTCCAAAAGAAGATGCTGTAGCAGCATGATTTGCATAGGTTCCACAATAACGTAGTCAGAAGAAAACTAAGGAACGCAGGCGGTAACACAAAAGCTGATGGCCTCTTTTGCATCCTATGGAAACTTTGACTTTACGGAACAGAATTCCTGCCTTTTGATACAGGGTCAGGTAACTTATATAAGATAGAATTATTTCAGAAACCTTTTAACACAGAGAACTGCCTTTTGCCAAAATGAAAGCTAGAAACTTACTCCTCTCATGTATCTATATGGAAAATGTGTGCTCCAGTGATGATGGAACCCCTTTGTTTGTGTGGGGCTTTGTATACTCTATAAACTTCAATAGGCAGGTATAGTGCACTAGGCAGGATCTTAAAAGAAGGAAAATATATTTGGTGGCAATATTAGCAAAACAAAACAACCAACAAAAAACATTCATTGCATGAGATAGCTATATTTTCTCTGATGTCAATTAATTAATTAGAAGAGTTAACATTTTTTCCATTCTGACAAAGCACTTCTGAATTTGCAGTAATAAAATGAAACCGCATTTGCCAGGTGGATGTACTACATCAGCAACATAAATCTGTCTTCCATAATGTTTTATTCCAATATGCTACTCCTTGCTTATTTTATAAATATATATATAAATAACCTTGTAAGCAGGGGATGTGACCATGGGATGAGCAGAATGAATTAAAGTTTGAGCAAAGGTTTCCTCCAAATAAGTCACAGTGCAATCAATCACCAACAAGAAATGGGATACAGTTGATAAGCAGAAAGCTTGCTTTATTGATTTTTTTTTTCCTATCCCTCAGTTAAGTTAGGTAGATTCTATTCATCTGCTCACTTAACTAGATATGAATGTGAACTCTCTGAGGCATTCCTAAGAAGTTTTCAGTAAAAATATTTCCATATCAGTGCACTAAGAGAGTTTGGAGGTAGTTGACAGCTGTGGGTATATAAATTAAATGGAAAATTGATGTATTTAAAAAACAAACAAACAAACAAACAAAACAGAAGTAAACCCAACATTGTTTCATTCTCTGTAGCCCCAGATTTATGACAGTGTGACTGTTTTTAACTCTACAAACAAAGTAAAAGTTATTTGCCTTTAGAGTGATACACATATTGTGTTCACAGTATCTTATCTGTACAGCAGTTATCTGAAAACCTGTCTCTCCACTTAAGGGATAGGGAGCTTTTCCGATACAGTGTATTTGTTCCTGAACCCAAAGAAGCAACTAGCCATAAAAAAAATTATGACCATCTTCGAAGACAGGAAGGCCTGATGAATGAAATTCTGATCTTACAAGGGGTGGTTGAGGAGCCAGAAGTATTTTGTGCAGTTTTCACAGAATAGGGCTTTCATTTGCTTCTGAGGTAAGGAAGCTCAATAGCAACTACTGTTGTACCTTTTTCTTGGTGAAAATAACAGAAATTGGTGTTCCAAGAAGTGCTCCAATAACAAAGTACTTTACAGCGAGAAAGGGTGAATCAGTTTCTGCATGTAATATATACACAGATACTCTGAACAGCAGAAAGAAGCAAAATGTTACTCTCACCTATGACAATGTAGGTGTGAAGGCAGCTCTGAGACTTGGCTTAGGCTTTCTTAGGTCTAAGTAGGAGAAGACAGTAAGTTGGGCAAGGCAGCCCAGTGAAAGCCAGTCATGATCTGGAAGTTAAAGATTACCAGGTAAACTGCAATTGCTTTGTGCAGTAAGGCAGCCAGTGGAACTGGAAGAGGGCTCTTTTCAGCCCCTCAGAGTCGTGATATTAGGAATATAATTAAGTTAGGGAGGAATAAAAAAACTCTGAGCACTATCCTTAGCTGGAATAGAAATGAAACAAAAAGACTCCCACAATGAAAGAAAATATGAGCCCTTGAAAAATTAATGGGTGGCATTTTAGAAGTGTGGTCATGGGAACTTTGGCTCTAGGGTATAAAAGAAACTTCACTATATTAAATTAACCCCTTGTATTCCGCAGGGGAGAGGGCAAGCTATGTCTGAACAGATAATTGCCTGATGAGCTGTACTGGGAAAGCACCTTGCCTTGTAACTTTATAGAAATTTCATACATTATAATGTAAAAATGGAGGACAACAAGAATTAGTTGAGAGAATTCCTGCTCTGACCTCCTAATCTACTAGTTTCCTCTGTTTCACATCAGTTCATATCACCTTGTTTGAAGGTCCCTTAAACTCTGCCCTGGTCAGTCTGTAGGGGTGACTGTGGGAAGACTGAAATGCAATCCATAATCTGCACTGTCTTTTGCTTTTCTGTATGAAGCATTAAATCAAAAGAATGCCTTTGCAATTCCTGTCTGTAATAACTTCTAATAGCCTATTAATAATAACAATGATATAACATAGCATTTGCTATTTTCATAGACAAAACAACTAACTAAAGCTATGTGATGATCATTGCAAACTACACTAGCTTACAACAGACAAGCCTTATGTCATTTCAGCAATATCAGTGGTGTTATATAGCATACTTACATGCTTAACATCCACTTAGACAAGCCAATACATGTCTGCTTATTTGTTTTGTATGAATTTTTAACATTCAGTATAAAGGGGATCTTTTTCCTTTGGTTTGGGCAAGGCTTAGGGGCTTGAAAAGGACTGTGTGTTAATTCTGCATGTTTACTAAACTAACTTTGAAACCAAGTATGTAGTAGTATTGCAGCAAGTTTACTGGTGAAATATGATAAGAGGAATGCTGCTTTCCCAGTTATCTGTCAAGGAAGGACTCTGGACAGTAAGAACATGCCTGATGTACTGTTGAAGAGGATTAGCAAAAAAAAATAACAGTTTTGGTTTTTTAGAAATATTTGTTTTAACTCAACAGCTTACACAGCTTGTGGAAAACACAAAGACTACATTCCTTGATGTTCTTCCATATCTCAAATATGCTCAAAGATCTTTTCCTTTAATTTCCTTAGTAGGCACCAATAATGGCCACCCAGAGAGTGTCTATTATAATTAGAAAACAATGCATTTAATTTTGCATATTTGGGTTTGTAAGTGCTTTTATTTGCTATATTATAATCATTCTTATTATAAATGGATCACACTGTAGTTAAATTTACATTTACCAACCACTTCCATTGAACGAGAGACCATGGAGGTCACTGCACTGCAACCTCTGGATATTTTAAACATTTTGTACTGTGCTATTAGAACTGTCACAGAGAACTAGAGAGCTTTGAGAACCTATCATCATTCATGTAGGCTATGACTGGCAAGATGAGATGTGAGTGGGTTTTTACAAATCTTTTTTCTTTTTTTTTTTTTTCTCTGAAAGAATGCAGTGCTATAAACAAAGTGCACTTTTCCTGTCAATAAAATATTTGAAATTAGACAGACTTAGAACCTGACAGGAACTCGATCTCTAAATGTTAATAGTACACCGTGAATTATCTGCTGGGAATTTCTAGGGTGATTCAATAAATTTTAAAACTGTATAAAGTGAGCAGATCAAAATAAGATTTTTTTTTTTACCTTATTGCACAGATTTTAATAACCCCAAAATACTTTCCTCCGATAGGGAGTGTAGAAACTTTAATATGCAGCTATATATATATATATATATGCATATTTTTCTTCCTTTTTTATTTTTCATGTGCACAAGTCCATGGGACCTCATGAAATCCATCCTCAAGTGCTGAAGGAGCTGGAAAATGAAATTGCTAAGGCACTGTCCATTATATTGGAAAAAACATGACAGTCAGGTGAAGTTCCTGACAACTAAAAAGAGGGAAATAAAGCCCTCATTTTCAATAAGGTGAAAATGGATAACCCAGGGAACTACAGATCAGTCAGCCTCACCTCTGTGCCTGGTAAAATCTTGGAGCAGATTCTCCTGGAAGGCATGTTAAGGCACATGAAAAGCAACAAGGTGCTTGGTGACAGCCATCATGGCTTCACTAAGGGGAAATCCTGCCTGACCAATTTGGTGGCCTTCTAAGGTGGGGCTATGGAACTGTTGGATAGGGACAAAGATGTTGGCATCATCTGCCTGGGCTTGTGCAAAGCATTTCACACCACCCTGCACAACATCCTCGTCTCTGAGTCAGAGAGATGTCAATTTGATAAACAGACCTCTCAGTGGATGACGAACTGTCTGAATGGCTGCACGCAAAGAGTTGTGGTCAACAGCTCAATGTCCAGTTGGAGACCGGTAACAAGTCATTGTCATATAATTGTCATCCATATATTTCTCTTAGGAATAGAAATTTATGATCTTTACATTTGTCATAAACAATTTCCATAGTTTTTTTCTCACTAGCTTTTCTTAAAAGCCCCAATTCAAGGGAGTTTATTTACTATTTACAGGTGTGTTGAACTATATTACTAGGCTCAGTAATATAGGTGCTCTTCCCAACCTGTAGCTGTGCCTTGGATTGCTCTGATCCAGATGTAGGACCATGTGCTTGTCATGTTAAACTTCATCAGATTGGCATAAGCCCACCTCACAAGTGTGTCAAGGTCCCTCTCAATGACATTCCTTCCGTCCAATGTATCAACCAAACCACACAGCTTGGTGTCATCAGCAAACTTGCTGAGGACACTCTCAATCCCACTGTCCATGTCACTGAACAAGACTGGTCCCAACACTGATCCCTGAGGGACACCACTCTTTGCCTCAAGATGAAAGGCCAACAATGTGTTGCCAAATCCAAACAGCAAACTAGAGAACAGGGATATTTGAAAAATAGTTCGTTGTGTCATATCTGCAACAAATTACCTTCTATCAGGTCTAACTCCACAGCTCAGGAAAATCAGTGGCACAGGGCTTGAAATCAACACTGGTCTCTCTAAGTCCTTCTCAGAATGCAGTGTATTAAGAGGTCAAAGGCAGCTCATTGAATATAGCGCAAAGTTGAGAAGCCAGGAAAAGACCTTTTATTTTATTATGTAAGATTAAAAATGTCTATTTTCTGTTAGAAGTAGCTTTGATGAGATTTCAAAAAATGGTGCTCACAAGCTCACTCATTTCTTATGGATCAAATGGGATTATGAAAAGAATAAACATGGCCAGAAACAAATGGACCACCCTGCACAGCTGCGCAAGATGATCAGGAAGAGCAGGGGCAGACACGGCAGGACAGCTGGGTGCCATGTCTTGGTAAAGGAAAGGCACTCATCATTTGGCATAGATCGTGCTACAGACAACTTACAAAGCAGGGAGAAATTGTCAGGTAAAATGTGTCTCATGAGTGCTGTTAGCCAACAAAGGCTGTTATGTTGCAGTATTAAGCCCATGTGAGGTCTTGTGTTGGCACTTCTGGGGCTTTAAACTGTAAATTACATGAGCATACTAAACTGGTGTATCTCTACGCAGATAGTTTCACTTAATTTAACTGTCAATCTAAATCATTTTAACGTCATGCCTTTAGTTAAGACATTCATTCTGGGCAGCTTGCCTTTAAGACCTAAGCTTGCAATGAGTCCCTGAAGAAGCCTAGTTGAAGCTAATAGGGCTTTATGTAGGGCAGCAATTGCACAAAATTCATTAAAAGGAAGGGGGTTATTTGGGTAAGGCTCTGATGCTTTTATTAATTCTTATGCAAGAATTATTCCTCTTGACTTCAGAGGGACAATTTACAGGACAAAGTATAACTCAGCAAGATTTTGTTTACTGTCAGGCATAGATGTTTGTTACCTTGCTCATGCATCTCATCTCACTGAAATCAAAGTACCTACCAATGTCTGTGGATTACTTGAATGATGAAGGGTTTGCAGGAGTGAGAATGTTATTTTGGCATGTGAATATGAGACATTTGTTTTCAGAATAAAAGAATGCTAGCTATAAAAAAAAGCAACTTAGAAATTATAATAATGTAAGAAGATAAATAGATCTAAGAGAGAGAAAAAGGAAGAAAAAACAAAACAAAACAAAATAAAAAGCACTGTCATGTACCTTTGTAGTATTCCTACAAAGACTGGGAATAGTTCATGTTATGGTCTTTACTTCTGGCTTAGAGGAAATAGTAATTTCACTACAGATAAAACAAGCTAAAAGCTAGATCCTATTATAGTCCTATACACTTGCAGTCTTGAAAGGAAGGTACCCGTGTGCAGAAACACATGAACCTTCTGATATAAATGCTATACAATGTTCTTAAATTTGGATCTGGACATATCAATATATGCTTTCTTACCTAGGTGCGAGACAATACAGTTGAGATAAATAATGCTAATACATAACCTATCCCATTTAAGGATTAAGAGGCTGACAGATTATACACAGCAGCACATCAAAATAAATAGAATTACTTATGTAAGTTGTCTCCCACATAAGGGCTGCGAAACTCAATCTTACCATGATTTCTTCCTCAGCCATACTTTACAGTTAACAAGGGAGCCAAGTCTGTACCTAAGATGCACTAACATATTCCAGTGTGGGAGAATAGAAGACTGCTATTTGTGCTGTTCTGCTTCAAGTAATTATAGTCGTCTTTCATATTTTAGCTCAGCTGCTTGTTGAGTGGGTTAAATAGCAATAAAGAGTGGTAGAAATGAAAGAAGCCAATATAAATTGATACAAATAGGTATGAGAAGAGCATTACTGGGGGTTCTCATATGTATTACAGATCATTAGGCATGGATACTTTAAGTCTCTCACCTTTAAATTTTGCATTTCAGCTCTTCTTAGACTTGGAATATGCACAGAAATCATAATTTACTAAAGTGAGATATATTCTGCTCTTGTTCATATTAGAAAGAGAAAAAAAAAAAACAGAGAAATCACTTTGACTTCAGTAGAATTATTTTAGATGTGCCCTGAATAAGCTAATTCTTTTCATGTTTTAAAAAGCAACCTGGACATAAGTGAACCATCTTCATGACAGATGATCTTATCCTGGTACCTGTCAAGGGTGTTGTTGTGGTTTGAGGCCCCTCAAACAGTTCTGCTCACTCCCCCTTTTTTCTTCCCCAGCCCCAGGGAAATGGGAAGGAGAATCAAAAGAATGCAACTCCCACAGGTTGAGATAAGAACAGTTTAGTAACTAAAGTATAGCATAAATCACTA
>JASSUY010020460.1:0-15316 GCA_032466535.1 Forpus xanthops
CCCTATAGGCCCCCTTCAGATATTGGAAGGCTGCTATGAGGTCTCCACGCAGCCTTCTCTTCTCCAGGCTGAACAGAATCTCTTTTTGCTGTTTCTTATATGAAAAGAAAATTAAAAAAAAAAAAATCACTCCCACTGTACAAAGAGAAGTACTAAGGGGAAGGTACCAGTCTTTGTATAAATTTCTGTGACACATTGTTCAGTTGTCAGTGTATACCCTGCAGAATAAGTAACACACACTCTAAAGGACATTTTACTTTTGTATTGGCTGCCAACCATCATCATTAGGCTTCTAGAAATGTTAAAGCCAGCTTTCAAAATCAACTGTCTGCAAAAGCCAAGTCATAAGACTAGGGAAGTAGATGGGAAGGGCAATATTTTGAACACTTCTGTAATCATTCAAGGCTTAGTAAGATGAAATTAACACTTTCCAGTGCATGTTGCCTTGGAGTTACTGACAAGTCTCACACTAAATAGTCAAAAGCCTGCAGCAATGAAAGGGTGGATTTGGACCAAGTCTTTATCAAGAAAGAGCCCTCAACCCTCTTCAGGAGTCCTGCTGCTTTGTAAGATGGACTGCCAGATGTGGTAATTTTCTGCATGTTCAGGAGACCTCGATGACTAGGAATTTTTCCTTAGCATACTTTCAATGCTTTGGAACTGCAGTCTTCTTGCTACATCTAAGGGAGTCTCACCATCCTGAAAGAAACAAATGACACATATTCAATATGATAGATATGGGCCAAGTACAAAGATCTTTCCTGAATTTGCCACCCAGATACAGTGCTGTACTGCACAAGTTTCACTGTCACACTCTTGCACTAAAACAAATGTTTCAGAACATGTTGGCTCTAATGCTATTTTCACTAAAGCCAGGGGCAGAATTCTGTCCTCCCCTCCAGCAGTGACAGCCATTCCACTGTTTCCTGAGGCTAATGTCTATAGTCAGTGTAGAGCTAAGCTAATGGCTGATTTCAAGAGAAACATGGGCAGTACATTGCTCACTTCAACTCAATAATGCAGATACTTCCAGGTCAGTATGTATCTGGGTAACATTTGAGCTTTTCTAGTGGCAGAAGCAGCTTAACTTTGTCCCTCTCAGAAGAACGGTGACCAATGGAACAAAAAAGCACCTCGGAAGGGTCTTGCCACTCCCCTGCACCCTGCATCTTAAGAACAACTGCAGAGCAGTTCCGAGTTAAGAAGAGGCTCTGTGAATATCCAGTAGACATTCAGGCAACGTTTACTAGTGGAATTCCAGCAGTGAAGGATTTGGACTTTACAGTTGCTCTTGCCAACAAAGGCAAGGGAGTAAACTTTGCTTTAAACCCCACAGCAAACAAGCCTGCTGCCAGGAAGCTATGCATCCTTTTTTTAAACTGCTGTACACCAGCTAAGGCCTATAATGTACTGGTTTGCCATCACAATAACGAAATACAGTTATCAGCTTCACCTTCTTACCTGGTTCTTTAAAGAAGTGTCTGCATGAGCTTGAAGAAGTAGAGGAATAATTGCCTGGTTGTTCATCTTGCAAGCATAGTGAAGTGCTGTGCTGCCTGACTGAAGGGAAACAGAAGCAGATGATCTTTAGCTCTATTACTTCATTAGTAAATCATAGGTAAGTACAACTACCTAAGTACTACCTACTACAAAGCCTTAGCAGCTTCCCCCTAACATCTGGGTGCAAAAGACATATAATTTTCTGGCACAATACACTACACGACTGAAAAAATACATTTGCATAAGAGCAACAGGAACAAAAAAAATCATTTCTTTGCTGGATGCAGCTGCTAAAATAGGTCTGCTATCATTAGCAGGAGGCCAAATAGATCTTTACTAACTTCAGAGTATTCCATGATCTTGATCTCAACAACTATGTCTTAAGCAATACTGTTTGTTCACACTTCAGTTTTAGAACTTAATTGCTGCTAGACTTGGGTGTTATCCTTTTCTACCTTAGATTTACAGGAACTCTCTTCCATACCCAAGTAGGATAGTGGATACTGAACTCCACAAATGGAAGATCAGTGAATTCTGAAGACCAAAAGACACAGGGTTTAGCACTGTGGCACGGACTTTGCCCTCAAATCTGTTCCAGTCCAAGAAGCCATAAATAATGATAAACTCAGATCCTTATATCACTAGGATCTTTATAAGATTGGGTATTTAATACGTAAAGTGTCTCAACCTAACTTACCTGGATTCTTTTAAGAGGGCATTGGTCAGAAAGGGAGAATTAGTGGGTCAGTGGAGAATTATTTCTGTGTACCTCTCAAAACCATTGCCTAAGTGTTGAGGGAAAACACTGAATACCCTAGTGCATGACAGTCAGTTCAGTCCTAGATCCTACTCTGAAAGCAGGATTATGTTGCTGAAAGATTTTTAAGTCTATTACTACTGTTGCATGCTTACGAAACACATCTGCATTTGTATAAACCCACTTACAAAGTCTGTAGCATTAACATCTGCTCCAGCTCTAAGCAACATCTTGATCAGGTTTTCATTCTGTTTAGTCTTTGAGACCTGTTTGGGGCAAGGGAAGGAGTAACATAATAAGACAGTCCATCTGCATATAGTACAAAGTAGATTATGGCTAAATGCTGTATTATTTCCTAAAAGAAATTAGCTTCTGCAAATGTGAGACTGATGCAGTGATACAGTTCTGTTGCTCCACCAGTTAAAGTCACAACAAAATCCCTGCTTCTTCTGTTTCTTTCCATCAGTCTTTGCTTTAAAAAAGCAGTCCATATCCTAGACAGGCTCTTGGCCTGAAATATTGCCATGAGAAAGGTGATAAGAGGAAGTGAATAGGTACAGGGTTCTTCCTGTTTTCATCCAGACTTACCATAAGAAGATATCCAATAAGCATCACTGGCATGAGGATTATGATGAGCACATAGTCAAGGAAGGTAAATCGTTTTCTCACAGCATAATGCAGACAAGTGCGGTCCTTCTAAACACAAAATAACTCTGGTTAGTACCAGATTCAGTGATTCAAATAGTAGACCATTTTATATTTCACAAACTTTCTTTTAGGTTATCCACGGGAAACATTCTTTGATTTTCAAGCAGAAACAGATAACTTCCTTACGCAGAAGCACATTTAACATATACAGGCTCATGTAAATTGGGCTACATGTGCAAGAAGGATGTAGGATCCAAAGGATTCCATGTGTATGCCTGTAAACTTGGATATGGCTGCAGGGGGAAAGAGGACAGAGTAGACACGTGGCTGCTACTTCCACCCAGCAAGTTAAATCACTAGGAAGAATCCCCATAGCGACTCTTCCTATAGAGGTACTGGTTACAGAAACAAAGACATATGAGAGTTTATGGCATCTCCTTTGTACACATGAGAAACACAGACAAGTAGCAATACCTGCCTGTATTGTCTAGTGAGAACAGAGTTTAAGAAAACCTGTGAATACCAAGTGTACCAAAGCAAACAAAGGGCAGAGCTGTAAACCTGGGTGTTAAAGACCACTTGTATCTCCTGCAGGTTTTCAAACTGGAGTTGGACAAAACAGGTTGCAGTGTTACACTGAGGCCAAAATAAGTGGAAAACCTTTTCTGTGCCACCCTCTGCTCCCATTCTCATTCCTGAGCACCATAGCTGAGCTCTGCACCTCAGGGCCTGATTCCATCTGTGACGGTGAAGCAAAGAAACATTTAAGAAAGGCAAGCACAGCTAGTGAATGGCTGCCAATGCAACTAAAATTTCGTTACTGTGAAATACTGAGCACTTTCAAAGGGACTTTGAGGTAAAATAGAGTGCTTTTTGCATGAAGAAGAGATGGGATAGAATATGCCACAGACCTCAGGATAATTTGTTGCCTTCCTGTGAAATAACAAATGCACTGGAAACCAGGGACAGAAGATTGTCCACAAATGTAAAGGAACTAGCTAAGTATTGCCTTGAAGTATGAGATAATACAACAGAATTGATGAAGATTTGGGTTGTTTTCCCTGGTTATTTATCACCCCTAACACCATAAGAATAAATTACTAATGAAACCAAAGCACACAACTTTCAGCTACTTTTTAATTGTAACCTACCACAAAACCACACTTCCTCATCACCTTGAGGAAAATAGTGAGTCACAGCTCCTGTGCACGACAAGTAGGTATTCTAGAATAGCGAATATAGGAAGAACCATGAAAGACTTCCCTCCTTGTCCCCCCAGCTATCATTCTGTAGCATGACAAAAGCAGGTCTCCAGTGACAATAAGGCAGGTTTTTGTGGAGTCAGTCTCTCCACAGGCATACATACATTTGTGAGAGACGGACAGGCTCTCCTTCAGACTTTTCCTTTTAACCAGGGTGGAGAAAAAGAGAGAAGCAAAGAAAGGCTACAGAAGGGCGGCCACTTACCTTGTTTCTGAGGTTGACATCAGCATTTCTTTTTAGAAGATAGCTAACTATCCTGTTGTTTCCCTGTTTGCATGCACAAATTAAGGGGGTGTCTCCACTGAAGCTGTCCTGGATATTCAGACAGTTGCTGTTGCGCTCCAGAAGGAACTGAACTTCATTGAAATCGTTATTATAAGCTGCCTGACAAATGGGCTGAAAAAAGAAAATAATATTTGTCAGCACTCATTTCGCTAAAACATACCTACTTCCGTTCTGACTTGCTAATCCTAAAACATCACGTTCGACAGGGGTTGTAGTTCTAAGCGACTTCCAGAAGATGGCAGTCAGAGATACATCTGCAGTTGCCACACAGCAGCTCAGCCTGGGAAGTCACAGCCTTTGCACAGTGGAATGAACTTTCATTTTGGACCATAATAGTATACATATTCCATATATATATATGAAGATAGATAATCCAAGAAATAAATCCGGTTCATCTGCACCATAAAAACCTCCATCTTCTAATCTTACAGTTGTTCACTGTATTAAGAGGCAAGCAAGAACAAGCCTGCATCTCTCTTAGGTTTACAACAGGCTTTCTTTTTGGATAGCACTGCTGGAGGAGGTATCACTTTTCAGTCATCAGTTCCCAGAACAAAACCATGCTTTCAACAATAAGCTGAAAAATCGAACCCCCACAATGCTTCTTTTCAGGGGCTGAAATACCTAAATATCTCATACCTAAAAAATACATGCACGTATACCCACAGCTCAGCGTGGCTTCTGAGAACTATTTGCTGCTTAAGTACTTACTCACTATTTCTACGCACCCTTCACCTATCCTGCAATTCCTTCCCTCCCTAGCAGCAAGAACTCAGTCTAAGGAGTGGCTGAGAATGACAGGAGCACTATGAGTTTCTAATGGCCTGTAACAGTGGGAAGTACAGCAGACTGGTAGCATTAAAAGTTCTCCAGTGGAAAAGAGAATGAGTTTCTTCTTTTTGTCTTCAACACTGAGGTTCCTATTCACCAATTTCCAAGATATGCATTTTCCTTGAATATCATCTGCAGGTTTTCCTTCCCATCCTCCTTTTATTACATCTCAAATACACTACATGAACAAGATCTAACCCTGAACTCTGAGCCCTTTCCTCACTCCCCCTGCAGTTAGCTTTCCCAAACACACACACATACATTAAAACGATTCATCTTATTTATACTTTCACATCAGACAAACTTTGATCTACCACACAAGTTTACCTCCAGCATCATTGCTGCTTAGTCTTATGGACAGCTGTGTAAGAGAAGTGATTTTCCTTCTAAAGAGTTTATTTACATGTATACCAGACCTTACATTACTTCTTTTTTTGTTTTCATTATATCAGACAAAAATCTACAAAGAATACATGCAGTATTGCACATCTGCCTGTATTCTTGTAAAAGCCTATATATACCATTTGCTATTTTACACTCCTCCAGAACCAGAACCAGTTAAATGATTTTGAGGAGAAACTCCTTTTTTAAACCCCTTCTTCTTGTGACCTGCACACCAGTTCCATCTAAATGATCAGTATGCTCTAGAACTTCACTCTCTGTCATGTTGGTGTCTAATAGTGCAACTTCTCCAGGAAAGAGAAGACCAAGTGCAGTCTGCACCTCTGGTTTTCCTTCTTTTAAGTATTGCTTTGCTTATTTAAAGATGAAGCAGATTTGCTGTTTGGTTGAGCATCTGCTCAAATCAGCCATTTACCACACAAATTTTCTCCTTTTCTACTCTGATTCTTGCTAGTTCAGCAGCTTGTGTCACCAAATTATATGCTTTTGTGACTTTCTTTCTATTCTGCCTTGAAGAGTTTTACTTGCTAGGCCCTTAAACCCAAGAGATTTCTGACCAATACTCTCATTGACTCATGGGATATTTTTAAGCTTACACTGCTGTTGAACCCAATTCTAGAGCCATTAATAATGACGGATCACCTACCATTCCCTAAAAGGCTATGCTATTTTGAGCTGAAGTCATGCACAGAGACCAGCACACAACAGTCATTAATGCTTTTTTAGATACTGAAACCAGAAAATTTCTAGGGTGCAAAGAACGTAAGGAAACAATTCTCATCCATCCCAACAGCTAATGCATGAATAACTGAGGTACTGAAAGCATTTTTTTTAATTACTATTATTTCACTGCAGTTGAGGGTCTATGTAGGATTGATTTTTTCACACATTAATAGGTCTCATTCATACAAAAAAAACACCAAAAACTCCACAACTTTTTCTTGGGTTTATAGGATTTTCTTGAGACCCACCCTGATGTTTTTCATTCTAGAAAATCATAGAATCCTAGAACAGTTAGGGTTGGAAAGGACCTTAAGATCATCTAGTTCCAACCCCCCTGCTATGGGCAGGGACACCTCCCACTAAACCATGCCTCTTTTAGTCAAAGAAATATGAAAAGTCCTATAAATCAGACCTGTTATATAGCTCCCAAATTGACAAATACAACTCCATGACTGAAGGAACTAACATAGTAGCAGAATATTTAAATAAGGGCACAAAGCAATCAAAATAAATATAAGCTCATTATTTTCATATCAATAACACTAGGACTTCAGAAAAAATGCTTTAGGAAAGAATAAGGATAAGAAACAATACAAATAGGCGACAATCTGTCACCTCTGTAAGAAAGGCATCAGAAGCTGCAGCCAGTGGCAAATGTTATATTAGGCAGCCTTTCCCACGGAAAGAAAAGAAAGTTGTTATAGAAGGCACTTACCTGGAATAATAGGTACAGAGGCTTCAGGAAAGGTGAGAAGTAGTGATTGAACAGGCAAGGGTTTTCATGGCTGAGATCACCCAGTACAAGATTACCAGATAAGGGGTGCAAGAAAAGTAAAATAAATTTTGCTGTCAGGAAGGACAATACCTCTACACAACTGAAGTCTTAATTATTTTTACTTTTTATCAATTGAGGGCAGTGGGATTGCAAACGGGACCTGGTAGTTCAGTCAGATCCATGTGAACACATCTGCATTTGTCTACTTGTTTCCAAAGCTTCTTGCAACTCCTTCTGCTTAGCTTTGCTGAGGTAGGGATAAACCACAAGCAATTCAGCAAGCTCTACCGCACATGAAATGAAGATTAAAGGCATGGCACTAAGGACAAAGCATTCAGCCAACAGAGAGGAGGGTAAGGTAAAGCCAGTCTTGCAACTGGGAGCGCAATTTCAGATTATAATTGCTTCCTCCTTTGAGAACTGCAGGGGATTGCCTAAATTACATCAACACTTTGCAGCTGTTTACACAAAAAGGAGTCACTTCATAACATCCAGATATTCTGAACTAAGGCATAGTCTCTTTTTGTGCACTAAAATTCATCCAAAGGCCATGAACTGAGCAAAGAAGTCTAAATCACGTTTGTGATAACTGAGTGCACTAGTATCCGATCCCTGCTCCTCAGAAAAGGCAACGTGCACCTTCTTGTCTGCATTGCTCTAGATTTCTATCCTTCATACATGAATTACACTTTATCCAGAAAACTCTCTCTCATTCAAAATTTTTAAATATGACATATTAACTAATATTCATGGAAGATATGGACAGCATTTGAACATTCTCCAAGCACCACTTTAATTAAGCTGTTTGACACTGTTTTGTTGCACGATACTAACTCAGAGTAGTAGACATGGAGAGAGGCAACGAGTCTTTTCGGAACAAGGTGCAGTCTACCCAGCCCATCACCTTATGAATGCACAGGTTCAGGATCCATGTAAAACAGAAAAAGAAGACACTTGATTTCATCGAACAGCCTTTTAAAAACAAAGGGGTGGCTTTCAGCATAGAAATGTAACCTTTTAAAGGAACAGCTATGTAATGCTATCTCCAGGAAAAGAATCAACAGTGCAATCCACTGTATTCACACTTGAAAAGAACAAAAATTCTCACTTTTTCCCAAGTGTGCAGTTGAAAACTTTATGAAATAATGAATAGATTTAGGGAGCATTTATGCTAAAAGCCAGGGGTAAGCTAAATGGACCATGGTCTGGGGACAAATCCATAAAGATAAGAGCTAGAAAAGAAATCAGGTAGGAGGGAACGTTTCCTTGGCCATTAGCTTTTTATTACCTATATTTGACACAAGCTAAGGAGTTGTTAGCAGTTTACAAAGTAGTTTGCACCATGCTCAGAATCATTCTGATCTCAACACAGAACAACGAAAAGTGTTAAACACATACTTTCTCCACGAAATCACAATACTTATATGGGTTATTGCATTTTATTTACTCCTCCAAACTGTATTTTTGACAATTTGTAATAGCTGAAGTAAAGCACCTCCAAAGGGAAAGAATTTACAGATCTGTATAAGCCTTGTATGGAAGGCTGCAAAGGGAACAAATCAAACCCAGTGAACATCTCTATCTTTGACAGCTTCAGTTACTGTGTGAAAAATTACCACCTACCTCTGAATAGAGTATCCCCATGCCTAATCTTCACTGCTTGAGTTCGTTCTTGTTCACCAGCCCAACAAGTTAGCCTCACTTGAAATATTCTTGAGCTTGTTTGAATCTGGTTAATATTTAACTTAAAAGTCTCACTTTTTCTTTAGATACATTTCCTTTAAATGTTTTCCACTTGATAGCATGAAATAATTGTCTTCAGAAACCCAACCCAAGTAGGTAAACCTGAGAACAGCAGCTTAAGGGAGACTGACAGAACAAGTTACAGCACACAAGCATTTCCCTTTGTCATTTTTGCAATAACAGACTCCAGTTGCCTAAAAAGGAAAGTAGCAAAACAGGCTGAGGAGGGTAGGAGGGAGAGAGGAAGAAGGTTTCACAAGTGAAGAAAGGGAGGGGAAAAAGGAACAAAAAAACCGTATGTACCGAATACTTAAACCAAGTGACTATGAATGGTAGCTAGTTTGTCACCCAAGCTATGTCTGAATGAAATGTGCTCCAAACCCTCTGCAAGAACAGCTCAAGATGTCTACTGGGAAAAGGGAAGCAACTAGATCCCACACCTTTAATAAGGCTCCCAGTATAACTAGCTTCAGTCCCTCATTAAATCAGCAGCTGCTTTCATCATCTTTTGCTCAGGTTTCTCTTCCTAGCCCAGCCCCAAAAAAAAAATGAATATGATTCATGTTTAACCTGCTAATTTTGTATGTAAATTGCATTAGATCTTCCTTGGGAAGAGTATTATTGTGGGCGTCTCCACCTCCTTTGTGTGTTCATGCGTCTGAGGATAAGATACTGATAGTATTTCTGTAGTATACTCTTTCCAAGTATGGAATGAGCATTTCAAGTGTCTGCGGACAACCCAAAGTATCTTCTTCCTTTATAGTTAAAATTCATGTTTCGAGTATATTTTAAAACAAGGTTCAAAACTATGCATGTAACTTTGAGTCTTAAAGCCCCCTATCTTATGTTTGAGAGCTTTTATTTCCATATCATTTTCATATTTATTCTTCAGTGAGGTGGAAGATCATATAAAATCACTTACAGTATCTCCATCCTTCTCTGGTTGAAGTAGTACACCACTACTGACAGTAGTGTTAGTTTGCTAGCACCAGTTCTAACTCAGTTGTTTATGCAAAGAAAATTAGGTTGGTTTGTAACAAAGGCATACACTACACCCACCTGTAACAGTGTATTGGGAGGATCTCAATAGACTGATCTTTCAGCATGTGGTGGTTATTTCTGTTGGCCTGAAGACATGGATGAGTGATTAACAACTCAAAGGTGAAAAAGTATTCTTTGACAGTGTTTCTTCATTCCCAGTTCTTAAGAAATGGAGATCCTTCTACATTAACTAGCCAGGTTGTTATAAAAGGGAAAAGGGAATTTATAAATTATAACCTGTTGAAACATCAAATTGCTCAGCTGTTATATAAAAAACTTAATAGTTTACTTAATCTTCCCCAAACAAACACCTATCTATAAATGCATGGTAACATGGAAAGTATTAAAAAAAACCCAACAAAAAACAAAACACACCCTCCTCCGTAAAGCACAGCAATAGCTTCAGGCAACACTTTTCCAAACATAATGTAAATTACCATTTCATCCAACATCACATCTTAGGCCTTCTTGAGAATCACTGAAGTGATTACTTTGATTAGAGCTTCAGCTGGAGAGCAGATAAGCAGCCCAAAAATGATGAGGTATTAGACTTATGCAAATTTATGTAGTCAGGTCCAATTCTGCTTCATATATTGCTTTTAGTTTCATTACTGTGCTTATGAGGATTTGAATCCTGAAAATCTTTCTTTGCTGATAAGTCCTTTTTCCTCAAGAAGGTACCAAGACTCAATGTCTGAGCAAACCATCATCTACTCAGTCCGTGCAGGAAATGTGCTTCTTACTTCCTGAAAGGACTTTATTACATTTCAAAAGTTTCATGTGAGCTAGAAGTGAACTAAGAGTTTGTTAGAAGGGCCTTGACCAGAGAAAGAATAATGTGCGCATCTGGTGACTACTGGGTTACTTCTCTTATAGCCCATCCTGTGGCTCAGCTCCAGCAGTTCAGCCAGCAGGCTGATCCTAGCCTGCATAATATCGCAATCCCCATAATCAGTTCACGGGCACAATGTAGAGCACAGTAGTCCTGTAAAAGCCAATGGGGCTGTACAAACCTGCTGACACATGTATGCCTTTTCACGATCAATAGTATCTCATATGCTGATTCTTAATATAAAATGGGCCAAGTAGCATAGAGACTGGGCGATGCCTCAGCAGACTGAAGCATTTGATAAACAGCTAGCTTCTTTCCCATACATGCAAGCTCAATAACATGCAATCATGTGGCAAATGCACCTGGGTCGGGGCAAACCCCATCACAACTCCAAGCTGGGTGGAGACTGAATTGAGAGCAGCCCTGAGGACAGCTCGGAGGTGTTGATTGATGAGAAGCTCAACATGAACCATCAAGTGTGTGCTCCAGCCCAGAAAGCGAACTGTATACCGGGCTGCATCAACAGAAACAAGGCCAGTAGGTCAAGGGAGGCAAGTCTGCCTCTCTGCTCTCATGAGACCCCACCTGGGGCCTGGGGACCCCAACACAAGGGGAATGTGGAGCTGTTGAAGTGACTCGAGAGGAGGTCACAGAGATTCTGAGTGTTGGAGCATCTCTCCTATGGAGACAGGCTGAGAGAGCTGAGCTTATTCTGCCTGGAGAAGGCTCAGGGTAGACCTCATAACAATTTTCCAATACCTAAAGGGGACCTATAGGAGAGCTGAGGAGGGCCTTTTTACAAGGGTAAGTAGTGATAGGATGAGGAGGAATGGTTTTAAAATGAAAGAGGGTAGATTTAGATAAGACATTAGCAAGAAATTCTTCATTATTAGGATGGTGAGGTACTGGAAGAGGTTGCTCAGAGAAGCTGTGGCTGTCTCATCCCTGGAAGTTTTCAAGGCCAGGCTGGATGCAGCTTTGAACAACCTGGTCTAGTGGAAGGTGTCCCTGTCCATGTCAGGGATTCTTTAATCATAGAATCATAGTATAGTTACGATTGGAGAGGAACTTAGGATCAGCTAGTGTCAATCCCCCTACCATAGGCAAGGTCACCATGTACTAGACCATTTAAGGTCCCTTCTAACCCAAACCAGTTTATGATTCTATGATTCATTCTATGAAATGCAGGGAGAAAATTGATGAGAATCACAAAAGTACTTGAGAAAAAGAATAGGGTTTCAAGACAAAAGGAAAAGCATATACAGACTATTTTCTTAGATTAATTTTGCATTTTACAGTCTTTTCAAAAAACAGCCTGGGAACAGCACTGATAACACCGATGGTTTTATTTACTGCTCAGTTATGTTTACTCTGACCAAGGACTTTATGAGTCTCATGCTCTGCCAGGGAAGAGGGGAAGTTGGGAGGAAGCAGAGACAAGACACCTGACCCAAACTAGCCAGAGGTATTTCATACCACAGCACGTCATGCCTACTATATAAACTGGGGGCAGTTACCTGGATGGGCGAGATCACTGCTCAGGTCGGGCTAGGTATCGGTCAGCAGGTAGTGAGCGGTTGTACTCTCTTCCGTTGTTATTTCCCCTATCACTATTATTATTGGTGGTAGCAGTACTGGTCTGTGTTGTACCTTAGTTACTGGACTGTTCATATCTCAGCCTGTGGAAGTTACATACTTTCAATTCTCCTTCACATCTGTCCAGGAGCAGGGGGAGGAAGCGAGTGGCTGCATGGCTCTGAGTTACCGGCTGGGCTTAAACCACAACAATTGGTTTTGGTGTCCAATATGGAGTGCAAAGGGTTGAGATAATGACAGATCTGACTGTAATGTGTCTAATCATGTTTGTGATAATCATTTATTGTTTTGGATTAATAATCACTCATCACGATGCTGATTTATTGGCTATCAAAGTTGTTGCTCTTGATCTCACAATTTCAGCATATTGTATCTTACTTACAGCTGGTATTTGCTGTGTTAGTGTTTATTGGCTGGGGGCTTTGGGCTAAGGTTCTTGTTTGTTTATACTTTATGGTAATGACTTGTAATACAATAGGCTCACTGATCATGAAACTGATCTAGCTTGCTTTCCCAGTGTGGTCACCACCTTTATACTTTGGGAGGTATATGATGGAAGTGTTTAGCAATTACATATCTTTTTTTCCCTCCTCAAGCCTATGAAGGAGACATTCCCTTACAGCCCCAGCTCTAACACCAGACTATTTACAGCATTATTCGAGAGTTCTGAATGTTTCAAATGGCCTTTGGGTACCCTTGAGACCTGTCTGCTGATTGTGATGGGGATCACCATGTTGACATACATATAGAGTGTGTTTTACCCACGACCATTTCATCTGATCTTGAAAATTAAGTGGGTTTGGGTCTCGTCTAGGGCTAGATGACGATATAGGAGGACTAAGAGATTTTCCCTGAAGCTGGACATTCATGAGTAGCAGGGTGTGTGAGATAGTATGGGTGCATATCTAGGCCAGTGGACACGTCCAGTGCTTTGGAACTTCACCAATGAACAAGTGCAAAATCCAGAAAGATTAGTAAAACACTTAAATGAGGTGTGTTGTCATTCTGGTCATACCAGAGAGGGGCAAATCATGGCAACGTGCTTGAGGCTTGGCCTATGCTTACAGAGCCTGGTTCAACACTATCCAGTGCCTTCAAAGGGAAAAAATATGTCTCTGAGTCTGATGGCAAAGCAACAGACAATGCAGCTACTACAACTCCAAATACAGCAGCTACACCAACGCCAGTGACACATAAAGTAGCTACTCAAACTCTGACTACAACAGATAACACAGCTACTCCAAATACAGCAGCTACATCAACCCCAATGTCAAGTACATCAGCTACTCAAACTCTGACAGCAACAAACAGCGCAGCTACTCCAGCTGCAAGCACAGCAGCTACTCCAGCCACAGTGACAGGTACAGCAGCTACTCAAATTCTGACTACAACAGACAATGCAGCTAATCCAATTCCAACCACAGCAACTACACCAACCCCAGCGACAAACACAGCAGTTACTCAAACCCTGACAGCAACAGACAGCACAGTTGCTGGTGCTACTCAAAACTACAAGCACAGTGGCTGCACCAACCCTGACAACAAACACTGCAGCCACCCCAACCACAGTGATAGTCACTGCAGCTAAACCAGAGGACCAGTTTGTGCCAATATCAGTTGCCCCTGTATGCAAGAGGAAAAGCAAACAAGAGGCACAAAAAGCAACCCATACAGTGAAGAAAGATGAAGAATCAATGCACTTACTACACGGGACAGTATCTGATTGAGAGTTATTATTATGTGAATCAGAGAAAGAAGAGGAAGAAGAGGTGACTTCTCGGCCCCAAACCTCAACCAAACTATGGAATATGCAGAAAGATTTTACCTGTCATCCAGAGGAGCACATCATCACCTGATTGCTCCAAAGCTGGGACAATGGAGCCGATGGTCATGAACTAAAAGGTAGGAAAGCCGAGCAGCTGGGATCGCTTGCTAGGGAAGGGAGAATTGACAAAGATATTGCAAAAGATAAACAGTCCCTCAGCCTTTGGAGGCGGCTCTTGGCAGCTGTGAAAGAAAGGTTTCCATACAAGGATGATGTTATGAGTCGTTCAGCCAACTGGACCATGCATCCAGTCTCCGAGGAAATCAGCCATTGTAGAGATGATCTGTCACAGGCTGGATGCTGGGAATGCATCTGTAGAACCAGATGAAGTTGAACGCACATGACCCATGTGGCGGAAATTTACACAGAGTGCACCAGCATCATATGCCCAGTCATTGGCAGCAATAACCTGGAATGATGTAGCACCACCAGCAGTGGTGGTTGAACTGATTCATCAACTCCAAGAGTTCGAAGACAACCTCACCCCTTCCATCATTTCAGCTATAGAAAAACTGTCCCAGGAGTTCAAACAATTGAGAAACAATCTATCAGATCTATCCAGCTCTTCACGTGTACCAGCACATGCCTCAGCTATTTACAAAAGGTATCCTACTGATCAAGAGAGAAGATAGAGGAGGGGGAGAGTGTGAATGCCATCCCTCACTAACACAAATTATGTAGCCGAGTTTCCCTCACCTGGGAAAATAGCAGGGGTCAGCACACCTGGATTGCAATGGATGAACCTCACCCTGGGAAAACCACCTGCCTGATCAATTTAGGTTTTCCACTTCCTATGCCCTTTTTACAGGCAGTACTTTCATAGTCTCTTTTCCCTGCTCAGGTAGGTTAACCTATCTTTCATTCTTCACTAGATTTGTACTAACAATATTACAAACGATAATCACACATCCTGGGTCAAATTAGGTATAATGTTGCAGATCATTCCAGGCTGACAGTTCTACAAAACAAAAAAAAATGTACTATGTTGTCATGGGTTCAGCAGCAGCAGTCGTTTTTCTCCTTTAAGCAGTAGCTGGTGTAGCACTGTGTTTTGGATTTTTTAGCTTGGGAGCAGTGCTGATAACACCAGTGTTT
>JASSUY010020461.1:0-64071 GCA_032466535.1 Forpus xanthops
TGTTCAAGGCCGGGTTGGACAGAGCCTTGCGTGGCATGGTTTAGTGGGAGGTGTCCCTGCCCATGGCAGGGGGGTTGGAGCTAGATGACCTTGAAGTCCTTTCCAACCCTAACTATTCTATGATTCTGCTGGAAAGGTTTGGTATACATCTCTTCATGCAGCCACAGGTGGGGTGGAATTAAGAGAGTAAACTGGGCCAGATTTGGACTTGAGAATATATTGTAACAGAGCTTTTGTCCATCATTTTTATTACCTGCCTTTTTTTTTTGCTTTCCCTAGATTTCAACATGTATAATTACAGCTAACAGCAGCAGGCAGTTGGTTGGCTCTTTAGGAACTGCACCCTGAACGAGCATGAGGTAAGTTACAGAAAAACCTGTTATCCAGTACTTGTTATGAAATTACGAAGCAAAGGAAATACCATAGAGGCTCGAAGTGAGATAAAACATAACCATCTAACAGTTCTAAAAATGACAGTGGTGTATCACTAACGGCTATCAGCAAAAGCTGCATTCCTGCTGACCTACGTTCAGCAGCTCTTCAGTTGTAAATCCCAGGGCTGTTTAGTAGTCTTGCAAACACAGCTACAAACCTTCCTGTATGCAGCAACAGCCCAGCTTCTCTCGTGCCCATAATAACCTCGCCACGTTTGATAAATCCTACCTTTGGGAAGCCATGTTGCTGGAAACATTTACAAACAATGCCACAGATGCACGGCCTCCATACCACCACCACCTAGGTGCGGCAGGACCCGCTTCAGCAGGCTCCTTTGCAAGGATGCTGCCCGGGACGCAGCGCCAGCAGATAGAGCTTGCAGCTCTGAACCAAAACCCGTGCGTTGCAGCCAAGGTTTCCACTTACCTAGTTTGGTGGCCCCCTCTGGCGGGTACTCGGGGAATTGGCCCTCGGAGGGGACGCTCACCGTCCGGCGCAGGCAGCGCCCTTTGGTAGCATCCGCCTGCGGCTCCTGAACCCCATCGATAGGCACCTGCATAAAAAGGATGCCCACAGCTGTTAATCTGCCACTGGGCCACGCTGCTAATACGCCATCTTGATGGGAATTTGATTTTCTACTCATCTGGCGATAACTTTCAGCCGCAGTTTGGCATGCCTGACCTTACCACAGAATTCCCAGTGCTCCCTGGGAAAGCACTGCAGCAGTGAGGAGCATTAGTAGACACGCAGCCTGGGAGAGGGCTGCATGCAGGTATGCAGCAACCGGTGCTCCAGAGGTATCAAGTCACAACACAGCCGACCCCTCTGACTAACAAGGCAGTTGTGCCTTTCAAAACTGGTTCTCCAGCACTAAACACATTGCTACCCAGCCTTGCTCACTTCCACACTGGGCAAGCTAGGCAGAGGCTGCTGGTCAGATGCAAAGCTTTGAGATTAGTAAAGCATTTTTGGAGTCTCAACACACATTCAGCTACAGCATGTCAGAGAAAAATGCACATTCTGCTGGTCGTATTGGGGCATATGAAGAAACACGATCTCTTCTATGATTAAGTCAAACTCATCCTAGTGGGGCCTCAGAGGGACTGAAGAAAGGCTTAGGGTCCTCACTGTCTCACAGTAATAAAGTTCTGTACACTAATTCCCTTTAAAAATATTGTATGTATAAAGATCTTATTTCTTTTCTGAACTTTTGCCAGAACTTGATAGGGGAGCAAACCCCCCTCAACCTTGCCTTTAAACACCTGCATGAACGGTTGCATTTTGCTAGAGGTGCTTATGCTAGAGGGAAAACAAATCCAACCAAAACAAACTACCTATCACTACAGCTACATGGCATTTAGACAACAGCCAAGAGCTTTAAAAAAAACCTAAGTGATACAGTCTCTTCATCCAACAGTGTGTCTGGGAACAAGAAGTCAGCCTGTATTGGGTATGATTGGCAAGGTTTTGGTAACAGGGCAGCAACAGGGGTGGCTTTTGCCAGAAGCTGCCAGAACCTTCCCCTCTGTCCAACAGAGCCAATGCCAGCTAGCTCCAAGACAGGTCCATTACTGGCCAAGGCTGAGCCCAACAGTGATAGTGGTAACACCTCTGTGATAACATAGATAAGAAAGAGGAAAAATTACAGTGCAGGAGCAATTGCAGCCAGAGAGAGCAGTGAGAATATGGGACAAAAACAGCTGTGCAGACACCACGGTCAGTGCAGAAGGATGGGGAGGTGTTCCAGGTGCTAGAGTCATGATTATAAGACATATTTTCTTTCCCTTGTTCAGCTGAGGAGGAGGTAGTGACAGAATGGCTTTGGTGGACACATGACATCCAGCCGAGGTCAGCCCACCACATATACTCCTAATGCAATCCCCCAAAACATACAAAGGGATTTGGAATATAAGGAACTACTCTGTTAATTTATAAAGGAACACAATTTTCTAGGAGCCCAACTATTTTATGAATTTATATGGACACCTTTGTGCATCCTGATTTTGTTTACAAGATCAGTGCAGGTTAATTCAAGCATCAGTTACTTTGCATACAGAAAGGCAGACAGACAAAACCTTCAGAGAGCTACCTGCTCACCAAAGTTGCACTCCAGATTGTCCTAGCCTGCAGGAACAGACAACACTGCTTCCAGCAGGAGGAAGGCATCCTTCACTCTACTCTTATGAAGTACATACACATTGCTCTGCACACATTCATACACATTTGTTCAAATGATAAAAGATGGCAAGGTGGTGAAAGACTGGTTGCCAAAGATGGAGACTGCATGGAAGCACATCTCCGGAACCAAGCTAAATAGGTTGATGGTAATCATTGTTTCCCCAACCAAGCAGCTATGAGGGTAGGCATCTGTGGCCAGTACTGCCTTATAGAGGATGTCTACGCCACAAAATCAGCATAAAGCAGGGCAAAAGGTGGGATGTGATGATGATTAATAAGTCCAGATAGTGCTTCTACATGTCTTAACAAGAAGACACCCCAATAAAGGAACTGGGAACTTTTTGAGCCTGCTGGCTGGTCCAAGTCACTTGTTCAAGGAAGCCATGCTTCTTGCTGGTCTGCCTGATAATCACGGTTATGAACATGGTTTTGCAGGTCTTTGCATGCTCAGATATTAAGTTTAGCTCAATACTGGTGAACTACTAGACTTGCTGCTCTTTTAATCTGGGTAATTGTGCTACTGACTTACTGCATTTCTTGTTGTAACACCACAGATAATCATATTCCTGATCTATACTTGCTACTGCACCATCATTTAGAGACAGATTGTTTACCCCAAAAGCTGTTGGTCTGTTGTCTGTTACTCTATCTGGAACCTACAACTTGATAGGGCCTCCTTAAGGGCCTATATTCAACAGGTGAACGAAACCCCAGGGATGTGGGAAAGAAATCCAGTGGCTGGAGACAGGCACAATCCCTCAGTGCCCAAAACATCTCAATGCACTTCTGATGAGGGCATCGGCTTCAACACTACATCTGTGATACATGCAATACAGCAATTTATTTTCATATAGCTACGTAAAAGACAGCTTGCAGCTAAAGTAATAGAAACCCCTGCCATATTTCCTGTGCTGCTTATCCTTTCATATCTTCAATGATCTCTGGAAATCAAGTATTAATAGCAAACAAAAAGATATTATTCATTTGTACTGAAGGTTGTAAAAGATGTACAAGATACTGTACTATTTTAGAAACAGGCTGTACTACAATGGCTCTCACAAACTAATTCTGGCATTTCCTGACTTTTAAGCACTTAGCATTCTCTTAAGGTCATTTTTAAATGCTATTTATTACTATGCTAGTCTATTTGTCTCCTTCAAACAGTGCTCATTTTTCAAAACAAGTTTCCCAAATCCCTAGTGTTTCTTCTGTTAAAGCTGTTTTCCTTGCTGGTAGGTTTTTACAGAATCTCCTTTGCTGAACAATCTCTATGTAAGCGCACACTAGGAAGTTAAGCAGAGACTAATTTCAGCACCTTATGCAACACTCATTCAATAAATTTCACATTTTACACTTTCAGTTTTCAATTGGAAGCTCCATTTAGTCTTACTGCCTTCTGCTCCACTGCTTCTTCTGTCTCTCCCGATTTCCCTCAGAGCATTTTTTGGTGGGATGTTGCAAGCCATATGTCCAGAATGGTCATTACCAGTCACTCCACCTGCCTTAGCACACCTTAAAAGCACTGAGTTACCACCTTGTGATCCTCATTTTTCAGCGAATCTGCTGCATTGGGCCCAACTGCTACAGCTCCTATACCAATTCACTCCTGTAGGGTAGATTTATCCATTATAATGTTTCTTAACTGAGAAAACAATAAAGTCCCTTTTCTTTCAAGTATATCTCTTTAGTATTTGCATCAGCTCTTGGACATGGGATAAGAGAAACATTCTTTTAATATACTAACACGAGAAATCCCTCTACTACCATCCTGATAACACTGTATAAAAGAACAGCAACAATAGCCAAGAGAACGCTAATGGATGTACTGACTTGCTGTAGTGGGAATAGTGACTGAAGCCATGCTGTCCTTTGTGTCCTTGGGAAAAGCAAACAGGCTGCAGCACACCAAAGTTGGTGTCAAAACCAAATCTCTTCTGCATACCAGAGATAGGATTTATCTTCAAAGAGGAACTGAGACATTAACAGGAAGACTGTCTGAGAGCTCAGGTGTCCTAATTCTGGGTCACTCAGCCTTTTGTATTTAACATTTGCCCAGACTAGGAAAATATGGTTAGGCTGCACACTAAAAAAGGTTCACTGGCATAGCTGCATTCAGCTGGTGGAGTACAGTCCACACCAGGAAAAAAGGAAAAAAAAAAAAAAAGCTTTTACTATCGTATTTAGAATGGCTTGAGAAAAAAACTGATGTTGTTTATTTCACTCAGTAACTCTATAAGCTGTGTAAGGAACAACATTTTAATGCTAAGTAGCTTGATCTGCATTAGAAAACACACAAACATCCCACAACTTCATTGATGAGATTAAAGTAGCAAAGCAGCTAAATAAGATACCCCTTGTCAGACTTAAGTGTTATCTTAAGTAACTTTCTTCCAAAACCTTAGTCTACATTGACAAAAAAGAATTAACTCCTGGACTGCAGGGCCAGTATTTATTGCTTGGCGTAAGATAAGCCTTGCTCCTAAAAACACAATTTCATGAACAGGCAAAATGATCTTGGTCAGCAGTTCTCCGCCTCTTAAGGCTGGCCATATATTTAAGCAGGTACATAAACTGCTCTGTGGTAGGTCAGATGGATTCACAGATTGGGTGACAGTGAATTATCAGCAAGTGAACAACTAAATACCATGCAAGCACCAAGCCAGACATCTGCAATCTTCCCAAGCCTCCTCCAGCCCCTGTCATTCCCACAAGCAGTTCAGCAAAGGATCGAAGAGAATCAGCAAGCCTTGCAGAGTCACCAGTCTAATAGCAAATCAGCCCTTCAGCTCTTTATTATTATTTTCTCTCTTACAGATTTGTTATCCTGTTCTTGGTCCTGCTAAGTCTTCAGTAACCTGGGAATCATATGGCCTGAGCAGATGTGCTGAAGCTGCTGGTTCAGGCCTAGACTGAGCAGTGTGAGTCTGGGACAAGAAGGTATGTGAGGACAGTCCAAATGCTGCTAATTTTGGCAGTATAGGACAATTTTGATTGTAGCTTCTTTATAGATTTTTCAAGATTGGAAAAAAAATTATTCAAGGCAAAAAAGCTTGAAAACTTGCAATCTCTTCTGAACCCCCAGGAAGTTTGGAATCATGTCAACTAAACATTTAAATAGTTCATTTTCATTTTTACCTTCTTCCAGAAAGTTATAAGCTGGCTAAAATTTTGACATAGAACTCCACTTAAAAAATGTCAACAACAAACATTTCTTTGGCCTTTTTGGAAAGTGATTAGATTTGTCTGGCAACTGAAGCAAATGTTTTCTTTCAACTGGGTTTAGATTTCACAAACTCCACTTACAGTTAAAACACATTTGCTGTAAGATACCATTGTGATATGTCTTTTGAGACTGGCAGTGACACTTGTGAGGAACCTCCTCTTGGGCTCCATGCATCAATGTTTGCTTTTGCTATTTTCTCTTGGGATCATTGCTGTTGCTCCAGTACTGGTATCAGTCAAAGGAGACAGAAGAATAGGAAAATACAGAGACACCCTGGTGCTGGTCTCTGTCACCAGCACCAATAAGTAGTGTAACTTGTCACAGTGAAGGTAGACCTTTACTATCCTTTGCCCTTGATTAAAAACACCTCTAAATGCAAGAAGAAAGATGAGATTTTGGGCAGACAGAATAAAGGAAGAGTCCTGCACAGTAAGAGGTGTTGTTCATTTCCAACTAAACACAAAATTAAAAGATTCTGTAGGACAGCAGCCAAGTTACAAAGACTAACTAAAAAAACACCCCAAACCAGATACAGCCATTTGTCACATCCCTCATGAAAGTGCTGTGCAATGAATTATCTACCTGAAACTGCTCTTCATAAACACTAACTCATTCCCTTTCCCTGTTTAAATGGCGATGATTTTTGCAGACAATTTTACTGTGCTTGCTCTTACCCTATGGAACAGGTTTCACAAGATGAAAATATCTAGGCCTTCCTGATAGTGGGAACCTGTCTTCTTCATAGAAAAAATACCTGATTTGTAAGTGAATCAATCTAGTGTTCTCTTAGGCTTAGAAGATGCTGCTAAATATTACCACACCATGATATGTTGTAGTAATTGTGTATCTCCTGTCACTCACGACTCTGTTTGCTATGTCATCTTTCATGTCCCTATAGGATTCCCTCTCTTTCTACTTACTCTTTGAGCATCAATCTCTTCCCTTCAGTAATAATCTTCATTCTTCAGTCTCATCTATTTTCATTTTATAAAGTTGATAAGGTGTCAAGTAATTAATATTATTCTGCACAAGGTGATACCATCAGACTATTTTTGTCTAAGCACTTACAGATATTTTTGGATCAAGCTGTACCTCAAAAATTCTGTGATTTCCAACCTATTCTTGTGCTTTCACTGCATAAAATTTCTCTTGCACATAGTCTATCAAAACTGCCTTGACAATAAATCCATAGTGGTGGCACGTTATAAGAAAAGAGCTTTCTTATTATTCTATTTCTCGGTCTTACAAATCTGAAATTCATATAGCTGTACTTTGACAGCATTAACTGAAAGAAACCACACTTAGCAATATACCTGAAACAATCTTTCATTTAGCTGTTTGCATTTTGTATATTTTTCCCTACTTTTTGGCTTTGACATACATGCTTGCATAATGATTTTACAAAGTATTATAGACATCAAACATTTCTGTTCCCTTTAAATTTCACACAGAACTAAGCTTCTTGGAGCTTTACTCCATTAAGTAACGAAGCAGATGGACAGAGAATAAAATGAGATGCTTATTTAGAGTTTTCAAATTACAACAGCCTTGTGATGATGCAAGCACCCCCTTTCAGCTGCTGTTAACATCTCTTTCTTCTTCCTCCACATCCACCCCTTACTGATGGGTTCCATTCTGTCCCTCACATTGTTTTCAAGATCTTCTTCTGCAGTCCAAAGTAATTTTGACCTAACTACTCTATCAGCATTTTCCATGTTCAGAGCAGGAACCTCTCCACCTTCACCTCTTGTTGCCTATCACCTCACTTCAGGTTAACAAAAAACCTCCTCCAGCATCACCTTTCCAATAATTTTACTCTAAACACTACCATTAACTTTCTTTGTTAAGTAACCTCCCTCTTCCTCATTCACCTGGTCTTTTGCTTAGGCTCCCTGTACCTTTGGTCCCACCCATGGCTTTTTGATGCCTCTCCTACATAATTTTAAACCATTATGCTCTTCCCAAGCATCTCTCCCCATTGCTGCCTTAGGCCTTTGTTCACTTCTACTTTTAGATCACATTTCATAGAGCTTCTTTCAACTCTGAATGACTTGCCAAGGAAAATTCAACTGAGTTGCCTCCCTTTCCCTTTCTCATCAAAGCTACAGGGGATATTTCAGAAAAATTAGAAGGTGCAAACCCAGAGTATCAGCTCTGTGTCTCTCTCCTTACTAGCAGCTCTACTCCTATATGCTTTGTGTTTCTAAAAGGGATCGTATGTACACTGCCATGTGTACAGACTTAGAAGCTAGATTAAAACATTTCATTTTCCTACAAAGTACTCACGACTCTGCCAGGAGTTCCCTTTTTCCTTTCACTCAACAGTAGTCACAAATTACTTGGAAATCAGAATGGCAAATTTGATTCCAGCTACAAGCTTCTGAAACAAATTCAATTATCAGCATGTAGAGTCACACCTTCACCAAAGGCATGTCTGCTTGGCCCATCTGCATGCAGCCTTTCCAAAAACAAGTTATTCCCCATTGTGATGGTACAGGCAGGTTCCTTTGAGAGCATGCTGCAAAGACTTACTCTGCAGCTCCAGTTTTGGGGGTTACTGCTGCACTTAAAACCCAGATTCTGTATAGCCTGACACTGAATTTCTCCAGCTTCTGACAAAAAAAACCAGGCTGTATTTAAAAACAGTATATAATGACTCAATACATCGGTGATACATCAGATTTCCCATATTTATTCCTCAAGATCTAAGCAAAAGACTCATCTTACTCCCAGCAAAATGCTTCCAGTTGTGTATGGTAGAAGAAATTAAGAAGCCATAAGTGGATGATTACCACCTCCAGATAATTACTTGTGATATAAGCCAGTGTTGTTTTCAATTACACTTCCTTAATGAGATGTATTCTTTCAGCCCAGCTGTATGGGTACAGTACAGTTTCAGGAATAATTCTCACATGTCCTTAATTTTTTTCAATATATACTTTAATTCCTTAGGTGACAGTCCTGTCAGACTGGAAAAAGAATTATGTAGTAAACAAACATCATCATATGGGCCTTCCATTTTCCATGCATTTGATCACCTTTCCTATGCATTAGCATTGATGATGTTCCCTTCTAGTAACTCAAGTCCTTCTCTAAACCATTTCCTCCTACTCTCCCTAAGCAAGGAAATATTTCAGACCTTGTAAATAAACCTGATCACAGCTGAAGATGAATAAAATATACACCAGAAATATGCCTCATACTTTCGGCCTGTACACAGCCACACATAGAAACTTCCAAAGAATCAAAAAATAACCACAAAAATCCAGGTCATCTCCAAACAAAAAAAAACAACCACGTAGGAAAACCATGGTGTTATTCAAATTTATAGGCATTTATATGCCATAAACATCTATTTCAGTAATTTGAAAACATTCATATTTTATAGCTCCTCCTGATACATTTATTTCAAAACAGGGTAACTCTACACCAGAATCATTAAACAGGAAAAACAAACTCAGAAGCATTATCAAATGCTTCTAAAACTCATGTACTCATGACAGTCTGTAGACATCAAATATCACTAGAAAAAACATATCATGGCATAGTCTAGAAGGAAATTACCAACATTTGCTTTCAGACAACTAAAAAATGCTTATTCTATAACCATATTTACATTACCTGCATGGCAAGGCACAATGCTAAGTACTACACACTGTACACACACTCCTCCTCCCTCCCTGAGAATTTTATAATTAAAGCTATTGTAACTATCTTTGCCTTAAGTGTCCATGCCAGGAGGCACCCAATCTTCCTTGCTGCATTTAGCAAGAGAGAGGGTAAACCTCTTTCTCAAACAATTTACCTTGCAACTGCAGCAAGGGTGACTGTACAGTGTGAAGGTTGCACACACCTTTGCTGCCCAATATTCCCAATACAGACACATAGCCTTTTCCCCCAATGTTACTGCATTTCTGCCTACCTTTATGTCTGCACTGATGTGAGAAGGTAGGTTTATATAGCTGTGGTGGCTTTAACTAACATTAAAAGCAGCAATAAGGTACAAAGATGTAGTGGCAGACTTAAAACTCAGGCTCTAAAACACCAGGAAGGAGTTTTGGATGCACACAGTTCGCTGTCACTTCTTCCATGCAACCGAAATCTGTGACAGCTGGATTACAACTGTACACACCACACCATCCTTATGGAGACTAGTTAGCTCTCCCCTTTTTACACCTTTCACGCATTTCAGAAGAGTCATAAACAAAATAAAGAGGAGATTAAAAAAGCTGCTGTCTCCTTTTACCAATAAAGGCCACAAAGAAAATCCTGAGTAGCCAACAAGAGCTTCTCTCACCTCTTTCTCCCTGTTGAGCAGCACCAGCTGGCTGTCTGTCAGGATGCAGTACTTCCTCTCCCATGTTGTTGTTTCAGTGTAGGGAGACTGACCGCAGGACAGTCTGTGTGTAGGTGGTCCTTTTACATCTGTGAACAGAAAACCACAGTGACAGAATCATCAGCATGTGTCATTAGCCACTGTCTTTGCTTCTGCTTTTCTGCAACTAGATGCAAACCAAACCTGCAAACTGTACTTTGCAGTGCCTGTTTCAGCACACTGGAAGACAAAATGCTAACCCTGGGAGGCACCCATGTGGAGCGCTATGCAAGATACATTACGAATACTTATTTATCTACAGCATGACTTACAGAAACCACAATACTGAGATGAACACAGACGTCAAAGAAATATAATTAAAAGAAAAGATCAAGAGCTCTCATGAAAACATAGTATTTCATCCATAATCTTCTCAAAACCATGGTTAAAGGGGTAAGGCCCTGAATATACTCAAAATCTTAACAAACTGACTAAGGATAGAGAGACAAGTAGTAAGGAAGACGGGGATCAAGGAAGGCAGGCTTGAAAAAGGGAGAAAAAATTTCAAATGGATAGGCATTTAATTGAGATGGGCTTACTAGCATCTTCTGGTAAGGAAGCTATTTGATTTAATTGTGACAGATAGGAGTCTTCCAGCATTTTCAATTAGCCACAGCTGCTGTAGTGACAAAAATTCGGTCTCCCCTCTGTTCCCCTAAAAATACCCAAACCAAACCAAGTCAAAAATCAAACTTCTTTGGCTCACAGTGCTGATCTTCTAAAAATTTAAATGAATTTCCCTTAAGTCTCTCAGGCTTGAGCTACATATCACATGTGCCTCATACTACTAAGAAGCTTTCTGCAGAATTGGGAAAGGAAAGCACATGAACAAGTGCAGCAGACAGATGGACTTCACTGCTAAGCAGCCAAGCCCAAAAGCAAAGAAAGCGGTGGAGCCACAAGGTAGACTGTCTGTGCTACAGGAAGACTGGGTACAAAGAAGGCTGTCCTAGGAACTCAAGTATGCAGTCAACTTATAAAAATCTCTTTACAGGAGACAGAAATGTGATATGAATGCTAGAAAAAGGATGTATGTGACAGAGCTATGGATAGCATCATTTATATAAATTAAATTTAGAAAAATCTCAAGTTGTCTCTTTCTGAAGTTTTGAGATTAAAGTCTGGTTGCTTTGTAACATTGCTTCATTTTTATCTTGCACATTAGTTTCATAAAACTACTTTCACTGCTCTAAAAATCAGCCATTTTCAACGTATACACTGTAGAATCCTGAGACTATCTGTAAGAGGTCTAAAACAGACACTGCAAGTCAAGGAACTTGCTGTACAGGAGTCCAAGACCACCTTCAGCTATTTCATGAGCCCCTTAGGCAAAATGGGTGTTCAAAATCAAAGTGTTTTTTAATGTTAGCTTCCTCCTAGTACACATAGTAACCCACTACTCGCACAGGGCTGAGCACAGATGCTTCCTGCAGCTTCTACCCAGCTTCGCCACTAGAGGCCAGCGAATCCTCAAGCACCCAGCTCCTTCTCAGCTGCAAGGAAGAGCACAAATCCAAACACAAGCATTAAAAGCGGAGAAACGAACACCTTCAACAGACATCACCCCTTGCAGACCTTGTGAATGCCAAAGTCCCCATATTATTAAAAAGCAACATCTTCATGCTCTTTTGCTGCATATAATAACAACTTTGCCTCTGCATTGAAAGAAAAACCTTTAAAGTCTGACAAGTTGAAAGACGCCTTTCACCCAGTACCTAGTTCAAACTCATGTTGTGTTAGGATTTTTGTGATCATTTAGAAGAATGCTCCAAACAGCCAATCTGATACCTTCAAGCAAGAAAAAGAGGACTGCATGGCTTCTACTGCTCCGAATAATAGAGAAACGCCCCTTTGCTCCCTTAATTTCAGGTGACTTTAATCAGGGAAGAAGCTGAGCTTCAGTATCAGGCTCCACACTTTTACTTCTCCTAACGAAGCTTGGTTTCCAGTAGTGACAAGCAACATTGTGTGCCTCAGAATTGCCCCAAACTCTACTGAGGCGTAAGCGTAATTAAAAGAAACCACCACAGTCTCTGTGCAGTGCCTTTGTGCAAACTCCTAGAGCACAAACTCTCTCACGAGTTATGTTTTTGTCCATCTTATAGACATTAACCTTCCAGGTGGATTTTTCACAACTTCAACTCACATTTATCATGGTGTCTGACCAAAAACCTAACCAGATGAAAAATAAAACCACTGGTGCTCTTACTTAGACCTTGGTTTCCCAAACAGCAGCACATGAATCCTAGTCACGCCTCCGCAACATAAACCTATGAGCAGTGGGGCTGACAGAGGGAAGATAAGCAAGAATGATGAAGCCACAGGCTCCTAGCATGAGTGTGCAACACAAATGTGAAGACCAGAGCTCTGGAGATAGTCTCTTGTGTAATGAAAGCATACGATCAATCACCAAGGGGAAAAAAAAAGATGAAGGCATGCTTCATCCTGTTCATGTGGGTGGGCTAGCAGTGAGACACTGCCTCCAGCTGCTATGCTAAGTGATAACCAAGTAAACACTGTTTTGAACTTCTGGTAGACTTACTCCTGGCAAAAGAAACCCTTCTGGACAATTAGCTCTGGTGTAGAATCTACAGTCACGACTCACCCAGCCCCAGAAGACTTTTGTATTATAATTTCTAACTACCAGCCTTGGCAGAATACCATCCAACTGATCTATGGGGCTGCATAAAAGAATTAAAGAACAGAATGACTTCTTCCACTGCAATAACAACTCCAGGACTTAACTGAGTCATCAGGCGCTGCGGGCCAGCCGTGTCTCTGCTGCCAAGTGGGTTGGCTACAGCAGAACAGCTTTCCACAGCCTGCTGGCAGTTACCTGCCATCTCTGTGTCTGGAGCTGTCAATCACCACTAGAGAACAGCACAGCATTAGTATTTTGTGTTTGCATTGGTACCCTTTTGAACACGTCAGGACACAATCCCACCACCCCTGCAGGCTGACCAAGCACTCTCTTCAACAAAGAGGAGCAGTTGCAAGCTGGTTTTCTGATATACTAGATCCCATAATTTCAGTCCTTTCCCTGAGGCTGATGCAGCAAGCCCATGGTGCAAACTAGACGTATGCTGAGTACACGTTACAAAAACACTGCAACGAAAACCACAGCATAGCTTTGGTGTATTTGTCCCACCTATTTATATTATTTCTCATCTAGCCCTCCTGCATGGTTGACCTCTTTGGAGCCTCTCACAACAGCTGTAACTTCAAAACTTACTCTGAAGTATGTTACCAGCTTAGGCTGAAGACTCTTCAGGACTTTACACAGTATTACATATACACTCGGTCACTTTAAAAGCCCTGCTCTGCTTTCCAGTACTCTTCATCTTCAGTTTCCATTTTACATTCTTGGCTCCAACTTTTCACGTGAATATAATAAAACCCAGCAACCTCTTCCACTAATGCCCCATAAAACTAATTTACCACTAATGTTTGATTTGCTATAGAAGTGAATGGCAAAAAGTCTATGTGTAACTAAGATCACTTACAAAACTGGGAAAGACTGAAAGTTGGGGCTCTTCTTTCTAATTTTGGGGCTACTATCTACCACCTTACACAGGAAGGCTTGTGCTTTGAAGGGCAGCTCATTGATGAATGCAATTTCAGACAGCAGTTGGAGGGGAGATCAGGGAGATGCATCTCAAAGCTCTGAGTCTGCAGATGCTACATGTGGGATGGGCTCATGCAGCCACACACCTAAACATGCAAGTTCTGGTGACAGAAAGATTTCTTTCTCTGGTCTGATGCAATCCTTTCCGTTCTGCATCATTACAATGAGGCATTCAAGCAAGCAGATCAGTTAGTCTACACACAGGATTAAAGGTCATGCCTTATGTGCCTTCAAATGCTAATGTCGGTTAAGTAACAGCTTGGAAAAAATCCCCTTCTTAGTACATCCTCCCCTGCTGAACTGAGCATCACTGCCTGCCTGCCACATTTGACATAGTTGAGGACTGGAAATGGTGTTTTTCCTCAGAGTTCTGAAATGCCATTAAGCATATTATAAATATCCACAAAGCTCCCTTTCTCTCAGCCAAATGACAGCTTGTACCTTATTATTCTTTAAGTACAGAACTTATTTTAAAAAGGGGGGAGGGAAGGGACAATTTCTGTCATAACCACATAACAACCACAACCAAAGTGTTGTTGGATGTAAGGTGAGGGAAGAAGGAAAAAAGCAGCCAGTGCCAAGTTGGTCCCCCCAGAAAAGGGAAGACCTTTTATAAAAACTGATGCCAGTTTAGCAGCATTTAGGGAGTACCACAAGTGCTATCAGATGGGAACATTTCTGTATCTTTCATTGCAAGTATGCAACAATTCTGCTTTGAAAATTCCAAAAGCATTTGCAAGTGAGAATACTTTCCAAAATGGAAGTAATGAGGAGCATCAGAACATTATTTCCAAGAGATGATGGGCATTCCAATGTGTTTTAGTCCCCAACAGCTTTTCTACAACCCAAAGAGCAGCATCTTCTCTTCAAAGCTACTGAAAAGGACAGAACTAGCAGAAATCAGGCCAACAAAACTACATTAAAGGTAAATTCATGCCTTCAGTCCTTTTGCCAAAATGTGTACTCTACCTACCACCAAAAAAACACAGAAATAAACCTTCATCCCAGTGATGACAAGAGCACCACTGGCATGTTTCAGAGCTCCTTTTTTTGAACCACACTCTTCCCATGGTGAAATCAAGGACTTACTGAAGCACTTGCCAAATTTTCATCAACTTTATTAGGGTCTGCATTTGGTTCCCAGGATTTCCAAAAAGAAGCTGCCAAGCAGCTGAGTAACTAATGTAGAGGCCAAGTTTGTAGGCAGGGAAGATTTTTTTCCCCTGAAGAGAGATTAATAGGAGCCCTAACACCTTTTGACAACAGGTCTACTTACCAATGTCAATGTTTCCATGGTGTTTTTTGTACTTACCATAGAGACAGAGATCACAGAACTTTAGATAAGTGCTGTCACCTGAGAGCTTTTCAGTACCTCAACCTATGAAGCTGTACAGAAGCATGAAGCCCAGTTGGAAAAATCATCAGTTTGAACCTTTATCAAGCAACTGAACAGAAACTGAAACAAGCCTTGCTATTGGCATCAAGCTTCAAAGACAAACAGCAATTAAAAGTCCTTCACTAAACTTTCACTGTCTCTAAAATCTGATGAAGCTCATGATTCAAAGAAAAGATGAGTAGAAATGGTACACCTTTCTAGTAAGAAATACCACATCTTAATACATTTCATTCCCTTAAACTTGCATCTTGTAATAAGGCAGGATTTCCACAAAAGAAGTCACAAATATGCATGAAAATAAACAGCACAGTTACATGAAATACAGCTGTGTGTATATGCAACTATTTCAGACAGCTGTATGACACTCAGATGAAGATCTGCAGGATCTGGACTTAAAACAGAAGACAATTCAAGTGCTACTGCCCTGAGAGCAAACACAGGCATCAGGGCAACCCTGGATCAACTAAAAGAGGGCCAATCTGCCAACATTTACACAGAACAGATGACAACAGAGGTTAGTTGCAGGGGGTCTGCAAGGAAGCACACAATCAAGACAACTTCCACTTTCTCTCATGCTGATATATATAGCTTTTGTTTACATTTCTTATTTCTCAAACCAACTCCTAGCCAAGTTTCTGATCCAAGCAGGACTGCAGACAGATACTATAAGAAACAACTGATCAAAGAAAACCTACCACGATGAACAAGTTCACTTGGAAGAAGGAGGGAACACTCACTCACCAAGTTTGTATGGACAAGTACCACAATGTCCTAACAATGTCCCAATAAAGAACATACAACACTCATGACATTGCATAATATAAGGAAAATTCAGCACATACCATTTATGTGGTAATGCAGAGACTCTATGCTACAGAGAAAACATGATGCTGTTAGGGTTGCTTAACTCTTATCTAAATCACAGCATACTTAGACATATGACCAGTGCACATTACAGAAATAAAATCATTAATCCTGTCATTTTATTTCAGCATGGGCAATAACTGCGGGTGTTCTAGGAAGCTTCTTGTAGCTACTGTGACATACAGCACAGCTGACTTGCCCCTCTAAATCACTGTGTGACACGATTCCATTCAGTAGGAGGTACCTACATTGTCGTGGTCAGCAACAGATCTCTCTGGTGGAGTAGCTGCTATTTTAAGCATAGAAAGCATGAGCAGATCCTTTAGGATGACAGGAACGCTACTTATGTAGGATGTTATTACAGAGGTAAGTATTTGTGAATTCTTTCTGTTATATTTAATAGCTGCACTCAAACTTCATTACACATGCAACAATTAGCCCTCAATTCAGCTGAGTCCAGTTGCTCTCCTCTGGCAGCTGCATGCAGTGATAACCAAATGCTTGTATGGAAACCTAATATTGTGGGTTGGAGGTAAAGAAAGCTTAGTCAAATCATCAGATTTCAGAGATCTCAAAAACTCATGCCAACTGGTTGCAGCCAGAACTCTACCTGGAAAATCCATTCTGCACAAAGCCATAAAAAGATTTAAGTAGGTGAAAATGGTATCTGAGAAGCTGGCAGAAGCCATGACCAGTGCCATGACTTTCTCAGATTCCAGTGCATTTAGCACTGCAACACAAATTCTTCACAAGACCTTTAATTTTTCTAGTATTGGCCAATCTTGCCCATTAACTTTCCACTACTCTTTATTGAATGGTAGAGATCAGACAGTCTAAAAAATGGTTTTCCATTATCCTAGTGGAGAATCTTATCTACCACAGCCAGATTCACATAAAAACTGTTCAGTTGGGTACAGTTTTCATTCTCTGTACCCTCACAGAAATATCACTATGGCGATTTTTCTGCTTATCGTATGTGCTTCCACTTCCCTACCATCAGTATGCCAAGTGTGGGTGAATGAATCCTTTAAAATGCAGGAGATGAGAGGTCTGAAGGTATCTGCTGATCACTGCTTATGGGTAAGGTTTTGAGGGTTTTTTTCCCCTCCCGTGAATGAGGACTGTGTGTCTCTTCTGAAAACAATAAAAGGCACAGTTTTTTTCCACCAGCTGCTGAAAAGCTTTGATGAGATCTGTGATGGGGTGGGAAAAGGGTCGCCTTTCTGCTCCAAATTTGTCACTGCAGCAGGTCTCACCTCAACACAAGATTAACCTTTATAGCTCAAAGAGCAAACATCAATATTTTGCCTACTATCAGAGCTACCAGCCAGATTCTTGATCTTCCTACAGCTTCTGTGCATAAAAAAAAATAAGTAAGGAACAATTTTTATTTGGGAAGGGCTGAGCCATCAGATGAATGAATATGTAATAGCTGTATTCTTTACAACCCCAAGGAGACAATACAGAATGCTACTGCTCTATAGGCTTGGTATCTCCCAAAAAGATGAGCTGTTGTTGCCTCTCTGTCACTGACATCATCCCCACCCCTTCATTCCTTCCCTAGGAGAGCTTTGACTTGTTTGCACAAGAGACAGCCATCAGTGAGCAAGGTACAGCAGGCTCACTCCCCCAGCTGAGTTCCTGACAGCTCTGCCAATTTAACTTGGTCCTGAGTCAGTACATCTGCCTTATTACTTGCAACGTTGCCACTTTGCCTATCAAAAGCTCAGTAGTTTTCACACCAAGGCTGAGACTACAGAAGAAATCAGCCAAAATTTCCCCTTTCATTTCCCCATAACACATGTAGTTCAAAAATGAAACCATTCCGAAGACCTGTACTAACACATTTACTACCCTCAGACCCTAATATTTGCTAACATGGCTCAGTGTTCCCTGGTACCGAAGTGCTCTGCAGAAGCTAAAGAGCACAAATTCAGTTAGGCCATAACCATGCAAGCAGTTTCACCAAGATTTTCTTTTCAAAAGGGAAAATCATGGAGCAGTTCCAGAAGAGAAACCGCAAGTCTTAAAATCTTATGAGTAGTTTAGCGAGCAGATGCTGAGTGTGCCAACAGTCTCAAGCTTTCTTGCAAAGTCCTAAAAAATGAGAGGTAAGGAGCTAACAGCAGAAGCAAAAATTAGACATAAAGCTAAAATTGGCCTGGCAGGGTAATTTTGACTGGAAACCAGACAGTTGCACCAGCTCTCTGTCACCATGCAGCTTCTTTGAGCAAAAGGTGTGGGAGCTCTTAACAGCAGTTTAAAACTGTCAATTAGCTTGAATGCTGCTGAGCTCCTCTAAGCTTCTTATGTGGTGCATAGCTGACTGCTAAACTTACAAAGGGTAATTGATCCTCACTTCCTTCAGCTGCATCTCCCTGTTCTCATGGTCTGCACGCAACCAGGTTCTGTGAGAGACAGCCTGAAAGATGTGTCTATCGGGCGACATCAGCACCTTCTTGAATGGATCGATGCCAGGAACCTCAAATCATGCAGTCATCTGCACACTTGGTAGTTCAACAAGTGGAACCAGAAAACACAACCCAACCAAGGTGGGGACAGCACAAAACCTGCAGGTGCGATTCATGCTCATCCCAGCCTCCCGTGCGCCTGCAAACAAGCAGGTCATTGTGCAGCCTTGTAAATCTCATGACATCACCAGAACAAAAGCTGCTATCTATGTAAAAAAAAAAAAACAAAACAAAACAATTTGGTTCCCAGGATACCCAAGATTTTGAATAGCCTGCAGCTGCTCAAAGCCGTCCTTGTGATCCTTCCTACAATACTAAGCAGGTTTTCCTTTCTTCTTATTCAGTTCTCATTCCCTGCCCAGGACCACTCATCTTTGCTCCCGAATATTAAGTACATTTTTCTCTCACAGTTAAATTCCCTCCTGGCCTACAAAACACTTTGGAATCTCAAAACAAAAATGGTTATTACAAACCTGTAGAGAGGATTAGAAAAGATTACATGCCCCTATTAAAAAGCTGCCAACTTCTGAGAAGATTCTCAAGTGATACTTCTCCCCAAAGCAAGGATTGATTTTAGTTTGAGGTTTAGGAAGTGGAAAATGGAGAATAGCAAAAAAAGTTAATTATTCATGGGAGAAAAAAATCTGCAGCTTTTTCTCTTAATTTATGCATGGTTCTTTTCTTACCCAGCTCTATATCCTTCCCTCTGTCTTTTTCTCTGTAGTGCTTTCCTCACCAATGTCTAATCTCTATTGTACAACCTCTTCAGCACCAACTATACAGATTGGGCTGTCCCCTCGTAATGCTTCATCTTTTGCAGCAGTGCAGGAAGAAGACAAGAGATAAAGCATATTGAACTTAAAAAGGATATTGGCCCAAGGCAGCTGTGAAGAAAAAAACAACAGACCAACAAATGTAAACAAATTAAAAGCAAATGCTGCTCAGTTCCTGCATTTTTGGGATGCACAAAAAAGTGTATGGTGGACTTGCAGTTAAAGGTAAAGAGAACTGTATCATAAGCAGTGCCTGGAGCTTGACAAAAGCGCCATTACCAAAGGTTCACAGGCAGCTTTACTCAGCACCCTTGGCAACAAGGCACTGACCAGCAGATACTGGTCTGAAGAGTGCAAGACCCTTTTGATTTCTTTTGCCAGCTAGGGAGTGATGAGAGGAGGAAAGGTAGAAAAGCATTTCTGCAGAGAGAAGAATGAGCCACAGGTGGAACAAGTTCGAGAATAACAACTGAAACAAGCACACACTAACTTTCAGGCTTTCATGTGCAGTCTGAATTACACCATGCAGCCTGTTTCTTTTAGAAGCCTTCAACTTTAGCTTTCCTTCAAGAAAACGGGTACATTCCTTGTCACTGATGTGAACAATCTCAGCCCATAAATTCAATTTCTCCTAGCAATGGCAGGACTGCTGAATTCCCCTTTCCTTAAACCTGCCTCTACAGGAAAGCAACCCCTGTGGTCTCAAAAAATAGCCCTCCCCATGTGTGGTGATTTTCATAAAGGAAGAAATGAAAAAAATTAAATAAACCAAACCAAAACCAAACCAACAAACACACAACGTCACAAAACTCTCACATGATGCTCTCCCATACCTTAGACTTTTTAAGTGCTCGGTCACCCTGCCACCACTGCACAGCCTGTTACTGCTGTACTCTTTTACCTATTTTCAGCCTGAATGCTTCTTGAAGCCTGAGTGTATACACAAGTGATTAGATGCTACTTTTAGGCTTGGATTTTTTTTTGTCTCAACAGACTTCTGTGAATAGAGAATATAGCAGTTGGGACCACCACTGATGTCTCACACAAGTTTATTTCCCTTGTTGAAGGGAGAGTTCACAGGACATTAAAATCTACTATAACAATGTGCATTTTTTTTTTTTGCGTATTATCCAGGTCATTCAGGCATACAGTCTAAACTTAACTTTCTTATTTTAACCACTTAAAGTAAATGACTTAGTAAAGGACCACCTCAAGGGATTCAAATATAATGTAAAAGAAGCCCTCCAGTACTCGCCATGCTATTTAAAAAGACTCACTCTGCTTCCTTCTGGCATCTTCAGAATGTTTTCAGAAGAACCTGGAACCAGCTATTATACACCAATTTGTTGATTTGACCTACTTAGAAACAAAACGCCGTGCAAAAGCAGAAGAATGCTCTTCATTCCATTTTTTCCCGACATCTGAAAAGTCTTCATGCATCTCAGTAATGCAATGCTAATATAAAAAGGACTAGACTTTTTCCATCCTTTAAAGATGTTTCAGACACAGAACTTCAGAGGAAGGAGGCTGCAGCAGGGATTCTGAACCATATTTAGATTTATGCAAAGAGATGTCTTATTGCAAATAACCTAAATCCCACATTTAATCTTGTGCATCAAGGCAATGACCTGTTATACTTCTTTTATCAGCTCTACCTTTTAACCTTTAGTTAAAAAGTTATATGAGGTTAGTTCCCCTTTGTAATTTAACCCACCTACTGTACTTGTTTTTAGGGAGGGAAAACTGGCTTTGGGAGAAAAATCCACTTTGATTAAACATAAAGAGGTCACTACTAACTTGGTCAAGGCAGGACATTGAGGTGCTGAGTTCAAGGCTGAGGAGGAGCACCCTGACTCAGAGGCCTTTGTTCTCCTTATTACCACACAATGTTAATATTTGCAAATCAAAGCATAATTTTTCTTCAAAATTTCAGAATACAACAGGTGATTGGTTTCTTCCTGTCTACTTTATATGACCTTGAGGGAAACTAACAGTGAAAGAGGCAACATGGGAAGAAATAACAGGGTCAGAGCACAGAAATTGCAAGAGCAGAGGTAACTGTGTCAGGAGAAATAATGTTGCAGGCCATCTGGGTTGGATGTCCTAGCTGCACTGAGTTCAAGGCTCCCAGGATACCACCAAAACAGGTGAAACAGGTTCAGTATGCTTTTAGCAAACCCAAATAAGCATGATTAATGTATCCTTTGATGATGGACTAGCTAATTAAAAGGATCTGTAGCTAGGGTGCAGTCTGTCAGGTATTCTTCAACTGGGTTTTCCCTCTGCTTAATGTTTCCTTCTCTATGCAGTAAGCTAGGCTATGAAGAGCAAAGGTAACCCCACATCCTCACCCAAAACACCCTCCACCCTAGAGCCCACACCTACTTCATTTTAACTCCTTACTCCTGCTACATTCCCCAAAACCTGCAAAGTACAAATCTTAAGAGGACCTAACCTTTCATTATTTACTACTCTGCTTTTCAGCTGATTGACCTGATGCTTACTGGTAATGCCACAAATCCCCTAAGCACAAGCATGCACTTGCTCCCAAATGTTTTCCCCACCATATATTTTGCAAACTGACATCATGAAGCTCCCACAGCAAATCCAACCCTCCCTTTTATCAGAAGGGTAAAGCTATAGGTGCTCCTCTCCGAAATCCTAGAAGGAGAACAAATGAAGACAGGAATGATAAATAGCCAGAGAAAATGTCTTTCCTACAGCAATGATAAACAGAAATTTATAGGTCACAACCTTGCAGAAACAGGCCCGATAACATCTAATTAGCAGTCCTGCTGCGCAACTGTATTTTGTAACAGTAAATCCAGCTAGACTGTGAGGAAACGGAAAGGGGAATCTTTATATAACAATTATCATCCAGTTTGAAAGGATTTGCTTTATGATACTGTTCTGTTTTGTGTAGTTCCCCTTAGTAGAAATAATCCACCCACACAATTGATTTTATGAGTTATTACTGAAATCCATTTCACTCCTATGGAGAAACAATTTACAAGGGCAGTGAGATTTTTATTAATTAATTTTTAATTTAACATACTAAGAGTTCTGTTTTCTGCCAGAAGATGGGTGGAGAAGGTAAGGAAAGTTCATGTACCTAAGGGACTATTAACTAGAACCAACTTGGACAATACATTTGAGAAGCATTTCCTTCCAGCTACTGTAGATAGCTGTCCTTAACATGCCTTTACTTAAGCAGCCAATTTTCCACCACTGAGTACAATGAGATTTCAAAACACACACAAAATCAGTGTACAAACAGACACAAACATCCACTTAGTGATGTAACAAAAGAAAATACTGGGCAAAAACTTGAGCTTCTCTATTTTCTGTGTTCTAAAAACACACAGAAAGCGTGTTTTAAAAGTGTTAGTATTATCACAAAATATCCTGTTTAGCTGTCTTCACAACAGTATTCTTGAACACAAAATATTTCTGGGGGTTGAGGGATAAATTTCACCCAATACTATCACACAGGGAACTGAGTTTCAGGTGGAACAAGCAGCAGTTGATAAAGCATGAATGAAACTGCAGCAGCACAGACAGCAGGAGGGACTGGTGAATCAGGCAGGGCTAGTCCAAGCTAGCAGTACACAGCAAGAACATTTAAAATACGTATGAAGATCTTATCACAGACAGAAGAAATAGCAAACAGATGAGGGGCAGCGCCAAAGAGTGAAAGATGAAGGAACAACTCCTGTTTTTCAAGAGTTCTAATTTGTTAAAGACTCAGTGGTGCTTCCCCGTGGTTAGGGCTGGATGGTACCCTACCCCCCAGCCCCTAACGGATGTCCAACTTATTTTCACAAATCTCTGGCAACAAAAGACATGCATGCCATCTTGTTCGTTTCCTCCTTATTATTGCTCAGGCTGCCAAAACTTTAAGCTGTGCTTTCCTGGCCACATCTACAGACCAGTACTATTTGTTCTGCTCTCAGTGACTAATGGTGATCATGGAAATCCCTTGTCTTTCTGAAAGCCTCTTTTAACAACAATACAAGAACTGAAAATGATATCTTGATACCTGGGACCAGATTTGCTGGCCCTGAAGCAAGGAGACACAATGATGAAAAGGGAAGGGGGGGGGGAGGGGAAGAAACAACCTATTTTTTTCTTTCTCAAACTCTCATGTGATTAAAATCCATTAAAATGCAAAGAGGCTTGAATTTTATTTTATCCATCAGTGACCACACTTCACTGTCCCTGGGCTATGACTCTCTCTTTATGAATTCTCTGCACATAACAGGAGTCAAGCTGCAGGTTTAGAAGCAATCAATCTAGTAAACCTTCCTAAATATATATGTGTGTGTATATTTTATAATGATCTCCATTTTTCACGTTGATTTACACTGATCATTGAAAAGTACATTCAGCTTCATGTTTGCTCATCTCTGAATAAACAAAGTGAAGGCTGCTGGGTATCCAAAGACAAATGAGACATTACAGACGCAGACAATACTTATCATCACCCTGAAAGCATTTCTCTTTGAAATTATACAGCCATGCAGAAGTTATTCAGCATGGAGATTGCAGTATGTGTTTTCAATTCAGTGTGGGCCTGCTGGGGGCAGGGAGGGAGTCTAATGAGGCTCTGTGCTGCCACTTTTTTCCTCTCCTTATACTTGACAATTCAGAAATTTATGAATCAGTCAGGATTCCATCCCCCCCTGCCCCACACAGTACAGATCTCCTTAGGTCCATATATAAACTCATATATAAACTCATATATAGCACACCTACCTGGAGATTTCACCATTAAAATAAGTAAAATAAGTATATCTACATCCATCTGAACATGTGATTCCCCATCAAACACAACCATGCAAATCAATCAGCGCACCAGCTGGGTTCATGATGCACAGGAATACTTCTGTCATCTGCAGACGCTGTCCCCTTTTGCTTCAGCAGGAAAAAAAAAACACTCACAAAAAAGAAAAAAAAGCCAAAAAAAAAAAACCACCACCACACCCCCCGAAATTGTTTAAACTGTTTCAGGGATGTACAGTCTGGTGTTAGAAATTACAGTTTCCACAGTAACAGTAGGAAGGTGTCAGAAGTCTGGGCACATATGCTGCACAGCACAGCTAGGCTGTTGCAGAGCTAGTCCACCAAATTCAAGATGCTACACAGGCACACAAAGTGATTTGGTTGCTAGGCAAACACAAATTTCTCAATTAGTAAGTTTGAGCCATTCATGTCTTTTGTTGAAGTAATTCATAACTCCTGCTTTACACATGAAACTCCCTTCAGACAAACCCAATGGCATTTTACGTTTATATTTAAGGACCTTCAGTTCTGTTCATAGGCATTTAGCATCAACAGAAAGCTCAGAAAAAACTCCACAATGAAGAAGGAAAAAGGTATTGCCTGGAAAGAATCTTTCCCTTTTGCATCTATTAGAGTTTATTTAAGCTAGAGCTACTGATCTGTCATTATAATGAGCTCTTTAGGCAGGTTTTGTGGCAACCTGCACTGAGCTCCCTGATGCTGCAGACAAGCCAGCTAAAAGCTACCTTGTTAGCACAACTAAAATAGTGGCTGCAGCAGTCACATGTCTGTATGTGGAAGGGGATTTAAAAAAAATAAATTAGAAAGTAATTAGCAGTGTTGTATCTAGTTGATTCTATGATTCTAAGGATAGACCTAAGGGCTAGCCCAGCCTGGAAGCTGCCTGGTGCAGTGCCCAAGCAGTGATGCCTAGTCAGCAGTGCAGGGCTGCCATCTCAGTTACCTCCCAGCTGCCCAACCTTGACTTGTGCTCACTGGCACCTAAGCAGCATGTATGAGGGCACCAGCCTGATTTTGGGCATGTACAAGATTTGTCTCTGCAGGACCACAGTAGAGAAAATTTTGCACAATATTTTACTAACATATGCTGGTTTGCTCTTGCCTTATTATTAGTTATGTACACTGCTAGCTCACCGACTTTTCTTAAGTACAAGCCTGACTAGCTCAGCCATTTCCTTGAGATTATGGATTACCGGTAAGATTTATATAAAACTCTTAACGCCTAACCCCACGAACTCACAAGGGCCTCAGCTCCCACCCTGCCAGAGTATTTAACAATTTCCTAGGCACCCCATGCTTTCTACAAGTCTTCAGGATTAAAAGGCTTTTATTGACACAGGCCACCTCTAACACCGAGACATCGTAGAAAAAGAGTCAACTCTTCACATGACAGTCAGACAAGCAAATGGGGGTGGAAGTTCCAGTCAAAACTCATGAAAACCAACATCAAGACAATCTATTCAGCTCTGTCACAGCAGACTGATTATCCCTTCTCCTGCTCCTTTTCAAAATTTTTGGTAAGAGTACGTCTCAGTATCCCTTTGCACTACTATCTTAGTAAAGACTGTCATTTCACGACTTGGTGGTTTGAACCATACTTGCTTTATCAAGCTACAGGAAGGATGACATGACACCTACTGCCAACCACACTGCAGCCACAAGCCTGCCCTTGCTAAGTACCACACACTCAGCAACCCCAGCCTGGAAACACTCACACCTTATTATAGCAAACATGCAAGGCTTCATTGCTTAATAAAGCTCACAAAGGAACTGGCTACTAAGTCTATTTATACAGGACACAGCCAATATACTTGATTAGCAATGTTAAAAAAATGTATTGGTTTGGCAGTTTTTTTGGCAGCAATTCATTAAAAGCACTTGCCAAAGCACCTGCGCCATTAAATGACTGAGGAAAATTGCTCTTACATGTGACCACATTAAAGGGCCTTTTATTTTTTTCGATGAAAATGCATTGTAAATTCACAGATGTGAGTAGAAGATCTACAGCATCACATTTTAGGATGCGTGAGATGCAGCTAGAAATCTGACCATACCATCATCACAGAAGCATGCAGTAATCTTGGAAGATTTTAAGGTTTTGTTTGGGAGCTGTCAGAGTATGGGATGCAGGAAGGCACTTCAGTTCCTACAAAACATGTAAAAGCTAAAGTCAGACATAAACTGAATAAACTGGTCTACTTACAACTTACCACTGGACTCGGCAGTGTACTTTCCTGCATCCCACGTTTTAGAAAAAGGGATGTGTCTGTGGTGAGGGGAGAAGGAGGACGAGGAGAATTGGAGAGCTTTGCAAAAGAAACACGACTCAAAAACTAGATTCTAAACCTCTTACAAAGACAAGGAACTATTAGACCAAGAAATAACCCTAATCCCCATAGGCAGTACCAATAGCAATGTGTGGTGACAGCTGACAGAAATACATGCATTTGAGACGGAAAGGCATGTTTGCTAACTACCTGTTCTTGCATTCATCTGGCTCCTCTGCACCAGTTTTCAGATAAATGGTTTTTGAGAAGGATGTTCCTGTACCAAATGCACACATTAAAATGACCAGCATATTCCCCACAAGGAATAAAGACAGAGAATGCCTGCTCTCTAAAATATGAGCTTCTTTGAGAAATCAGTTATTTCTGTAAGTTTTTTCACCTTCTCTGTACAAAATATTTTTTAACTTCACTTGAACATGCAGTCCTGTAACTTGTAAAAATCTCTCTCGCCCACAGCAGAGCAGATGTCTAGCTTCAGCTTTCCTTATAGTAAGAACAAAACCACTCTGGGACAGTTGCTTTCAACACTGACATGTCAAGAGTTTCATGCATTAGCCTGTTGTTTACATAAACAGCTTCCTTTGAACAAATGATATTTTACAGGATTATGACGTATTTACTTCAGAAGAGTCTAAAGAGCCCCTTGAATAACTACCACAGAGAAAGTATCAACACAGAAGGCATACGGCTAGACAATAATACAAGTTACTTAGTTAAAACAGGCAATCAAATAACTCTATAGTACAGCAATGATATAAATAAGAGCACAGATATAATCTTGTCCATGTTTGTTTACTTCTAAAATGCCAGTGCTTTGAGTCCTAAATCACATACTGTTAGCATTACAAATCTACACCATGCGTTATTTGGAGGGAAAAAAGCCCAACCAAAAACCACAACCCAAACCAAACCCCAAGGACCTAAACCCCAAATACTTTCCTTTGCATTTGTTATTTTAAGGAAAAAAGGGTCAACATGCCTAGGAAATTCTCCCTGTGTAAGCATGCAGGCAATTTTCATCTCATGCCAAGTCTCATTTTGGGCCATATTTGTTGAAATGCAAAACAGGGAGCTTTGCCTGATGAACAATTTACCACAGCAGAACTTACCCTTTTGCTAAAGGTATCCTAAATGTACATGTCTACAACAGTTAAGGTTTCCATTTCCAGTGCTGAATAAGCTTAGCAGGGACTGAGCCTTCCAGGATAGCTGAACCACTGGGTACAGCTCCCCTTCCTGCACAATCTGACAGATCTGTTTTAGGTCTATCTTTAAAAAGAACACAGTTTCTTTCATATTTCCTAAGCCTGGGCTGGTTTACCCCTCAGGAAATAGCAAGGACCAGCTGCCCTCCTGGGCTGTGGGATAACCGCCAATATGCCTCAGGCACTCCCTAGACCATGAGCATCTCCAGCTGCCCTCCCAGGGATCTTGCCTCCTGGGTCTCACAGCTAAAGTTTCTCTTTCCAGAGACTCAACAATTGAAACAGGAAGCTTTGCCAAAGACTCCAAATCCAATTGCTCCAGACATAGCTCCTCCTCTGGAAAGCAAACACTGTTTTAACTCCTCCAGCCCGTTCCTTTTGACCCTGTCTGGCCTGTTATCAAAGAAAGGAAAAGCTTCTCCCAGCAAACCTCCAAATCTTTACTTCACCAGGATCCCTTTCTCCCAATCTCCACACTTTTACTCATTAGCTGCCTCTAAGCAAGCTGTATCTCTTCAAACCCACAACTTCCTACAAAGAAAACAGAGGAGACAAGACGTCTCTAGGACACAATTATTCTTTCCTCAGATAATTCCCACATGATAATTTCTCCTGATCAAGTAATCAGAGATAATATTCCTGCATGTACCAGCCGTCAGCGTCTTCTGCACAGCAGCATAAAGTACATCTCAACAGTCTGACAGATACAGATGGACCACAAAAACAACAAAAAGCAACCTGGAATGCAAGGCTCTGCCATTCATTTGCCATGATTTCATGAGTCAGAAAATAGCTCTTACAAATATAAATGGCCACGTTCATCCCACTGAATGCTAATTTTTGGATTCAGACAAAATGGTCTGGGGTTTATGAAATCAACAGCCAGTACCAAAATGAGCACAACGACCTGCTTAGAGACACTATTTGTTAAGTGTCATTAAATCCAGATAAGCACAATTTTATTAGCCCCAGATATTATGGCTAATTATTTTGTGTTGCGTTCAGTAAATATTCAGCTGAATAGTATTAGCCTACTGCCTGCATTAAACAGTACAATGTTTTGGAAGAACCAGCAAAAGGAAATACTCTAGGGTGCAGAGTGGTAGTGAGGTGCTTAAGTGATGCTCAAAGCTCCTGAACACCAGAAATGCTCCTCTGTGCATCCAAACTCCTCCTGTAATTTTCAATACACCATGTAACACAATATTAATTACCACAAAGCCATATTAGGGTTCAAAATAGACAGACAGGTACTTGACTACAACATGTGCTGTTCATAGTTATAACTCTACAAAAAACTGCAGTCATTTTAATGCAACACAGCAATTAAGTATAAGCAGCTATGCTGAATCTGCTCTGACAATTAAAGGAGAATAAGTTTTAACATTAAGAGTACACCTTCCAATGAAACATAAGGGACTGTAGCAGATGGCATATAAACTGACATTTGCACAGCACTTACAGAATAAGCTCAATTGTGTGAAAGTTCCTTAATAAAATCCCACTAAAAATAAACTACTTAAGAGCAAAAGAGATTTGGGGGTGGAGGAACATGAGTCAGTAGAAGGACTTCTAAAATGAGAAACTGCTTTTAAAAACATGAAAATAGAAAAGCTGCTCCAATAAGTAATAAATACTGAATTCCCATATCAGACAGGAAGAAACAGTTTTGTATTTTGGGAACTGCTGAAAGAAACAGAGTGCGGAACTGCTTAGGCTTTGAGATATGAAAAGAACCCAAATCTCTAAGTAAGTTTATGTGGAAAGATACAAGAAATAGAACTTAATTAACCTAGACAGTAAAGACATTAAAAAGAAGACGGAGTTAGAATAACTTTGGGGAAGCATTATAAACAAACAAATAAAACCCAACCAAACAAAACACACAAACCACCCTAAAATCAACTGCAGAAAAGCAAGGATACAAAATATCCTTTCTCACTCTAGGCACAAAACAACTCTATAAATGAATAAAGCATGAAATTTATTAAAGCATGAAATCGAAATTAAGACTAAAGAAACATATCTTTATTCACGTGAAGAAAGAAAAGGAAGCAATTCTGAAGAGTCTTTTTAAAAAGTTGTAACAAGAGAACAACTGTGAAAGCTAAATCATACTAAATGAAAGAAATCAGTGTTTACCCTCATGCCCCCACCCCTCTGCCCGAAACCAAATAGAGATACCCAGGGAAGATACAGGTAATTGATTCAATCAAACAGTTACTTTGTCATCAATCTACAATTGGGCTTACACTGCCTCAGATCCAGATAAGAAAGAACAGTGAAACACATGCTACCCAAGAACTCTCTCACAAACCCATTCTCAACAGTGTCAAAGGGTCACTGGTAATACTCAAACAATAAAAAAAAGTGCAGCAGCTCACCTACAACCCTTGGATCCAAGGCTTTGTCTGTATAGCTCCTTATCTTGTTTCTACTGAAAACATGGTATGTTCGCAATCAAAAAGTTGATCAGAATGACACTTCTCCTTCCTCAAGCTGATATATTTACTAGAAATTAAAATGTTCTTAGATTTCCTATGCTATAAGTAATAAATACTAAGTATAAATCATTTTACCTTCAGGCTTTGTATATGCTAATATAAATGCTGGCTCAAAACACCTGGTGCTACAAGTGGTTAGAAGTCAGCACCTGTGGACCTAAAGCACTTCATTCACGACCAAACCCAGCCCAAGCTTCTGTGAAGACCCATGCAGCACACCTGGAAAGAACTCTGCTCTTCCCAGTGACTGCCCACTCTCTCTGTCCCCTTACTCCTAAAGCCCAGCCTGTAGTATGCTGCAGAAAGCATGCCACATACTTCAGAGAGCATCTGCATCCTGCCAAGGCTCGGGGCAGCTCTCCCAAGGTTCATCATCTTTTCATCACCAAAGAGGCCATCCAGCAGAGATTTCTACAGCCAAGAACTGATGAAGCAGTGTCTGAACATGCTTCCTAGGCTGTGAGACCAACTGGAAAATACCCACACTTTTTTTTCCCCCTTTTCTTTTGAAATCTCACTTCCTTCTTCAAGTTGCCAGAAAAACAAAAATTCCTCTTTTGGGAGGTAACCATTTCTTGAAGAAGGGGATTGCCCTTCCCTAGGCTTACACAGCTCAGTAGCAAACTCTACTGACTCCTACACAAACCCATGCAGATGACCCAGCCTCTGCAGTTCTGGTGCATAGATGAAGAAAGACAAGAGGCCAAGCAGGTGCTGGAAGGAAGATAATCTCTTAAAAACTTGATAATCTGAAAGTATTTCAGAAGAAAGTGGAAATACTTTTAATGGAATCAACATGTGGAAGGAAAGGGCTTGGCTCCTTGGACAGAAGAGAGACAAAGAATGTGTCCGGGTTCTCTTGATCAAACTCCACTCCAGTGCCTCTCCCACTGTGATTTAAGAACACAGAAAAGATCCTCTTGGGTTTTAGTCAGTTACATGAATTTCTGTCCAAATCCTGGGAGAGTTTCTATCAAGCCTTTTCAACTGCTTGCATACTTAGGAGAAACTCCATGTCTCACACCATCTCTTGGCTAGTAAAGTGTCTGAAGCACTTTTACCACAGACTTCAGTTGCCTGAGGATTCCCGAATTTTGCCTGCCTTAGACAATTTTGTGTGTGACTGCATTCAACTTATTTCTTCAAGAACCTTCCTGGCTGCAGCTTCCTCCCTAGAGAGAGTTTGACTTTTAATCTGAGTCTCATTGTTTTTCTCTCAGCTCCTGAACTGTGACTCTCTTTGCAAAACCACTTTTGGCAGGCTCAGACAGAGCTTTCTGTGATACAAAGAGCCAAAAGGCTTTGTCATCATCCCATAACCGACATGAAGTATTTACCAAGTGATGGCTCCTTACAAATAATCCTTTCCCTCTGTGTACTTTTCATGCTACTAAAAGTACATGTTAAAGTATCCCAATAACCCAGGTAAATGACAACACTTACGAATTATGAGAGCCATTTGATATCAAAGCGCACCAGAACAGGGGCAAAAAATGAACTACAGTATGCTCTTCATATACTCTAAAGTTTGATCCTAAACACTCATATCACATAGAATACCCTTCCAATATAGCTTGCTGGTGGGCAGAAAAGACCCAACAGAAAAACTGCCCCAAACAGTCTGCAATAGCAATGCAGTCTCCTGGGAGGTCTCAACAACAACAGGACACTGCAGCATAAAACTTTGTTTCTAATGTGAATGACTAGAGAGGAAAGAAAAAAACCAAACCAATCGACCCTGAACAAAATGCCTTCAACAAGAGGTGTACATGGGAGTACTTCTATTACTATCTCCTCTCCCTGACATGTATTCCATACGATTTAAGAATTGTCATGAAAGCAAATTTCAATTGAGAAAGGTCTTGGAGAAACACAATCAGTGACTGTACACAACTAGATTTGAACAGACATCATCCTTCTTAGTTATTTCTACTTTTTGACCATTTGTTTCTGGTTTAAAGATTTCTTCCAGTAGCAAACATAAGCCTGGCAGGGACATTCCACTGTGACAGAAAGACTGAATACTCCTGTAGACTGAGTATATTCTTCTTTCACTAGTACTACTTCTCCTCTACTACTAAGGTTAGGTTTTTTGATTACTGATGACTTATCCAGCAGTCTCAACTAGATCCAAATGTTATCAGGCTTTTAATATGATAATCTGAGAACTCAGTAAAGTGCTGAGCTTTTGGGGAGAAAGAAGGTATATTCCTCCTCCTCTCGCTCCTTTTTTTTTTTCCCCCCTGCTTTACAGGTGTTATCAGCAGAGTAGGTTTAAATGAAATCTCAGACTGCCATCTCGCTAAACTCAACCACAGCTGGCTAAACCTTTGCAATACTGCTGTCCTTGGCACCTACCAAGAGAGCAGACATCGGTTTAGCTAGTTAGCTACAGAACAGTGAATTTGGTATGAGGAACTAGATCTGTTCCACTGTCTTGAACACTGCTTAAAAGACAGTGCTAATTTATCACTCTCCCTTGTACTGCTTTTACAGTAGCAGACTTGATATCTCAATCAGGGCACTACAACACCATAGAAGCTGCTGTGCTTGCAGTACTACATATGCCACACACAGTGGGTGCTTTGAGAGAGAAGTACTACCACTTCTACCAGATGATGCTTGTTTTAAAGGGACCCCAACCTTTTAAAGACACACCAAAACATCTCACACCATTTCCTTATCAGGATAGGCCCTTTTTCAGTTGCTTTTTTGAAATTAAGATAACATACCAGAGAGTTGCCAATGTCATGTTAATATAACTAAGTTAAATAACAGTTTAAACAATTATTATATGCCCCAAAGAATGTCTCATTACACTCACCTGTTACACAAAAACAGAAACAGAACAAAAAAGAGTTCATTACCTGCATTCAAATCAACTTGATCATCATCTGCTTTCCCTTCATTTACTGACTCACTGCCAGGCTCTGCTTTACGATTCATTATCTTTGAAAAGCCACTCGAGAGAGAGGAAAAGATGCCACGGATGAAATAGCCCTGCTGTTCAGAGTCCACTGAGTGCACAGCTTGTAAAAATGGCTTTGCATTCCTGTCTCCAACATGTGGCACAGGTTCAGAAAGAGAGCGGTTGAATGGAACCCGAAATGGTCTAGTCCTTGCCTGGAAGAACATCTCTTTTGGGTCTTTGTGGAGACGATCAGCACTGGTAGCACCCATGCTAGAAGAGCTTTCGGCAAGACTTGGATCACTGCATTCCTCTTTCAGGCTGCAGGAGCCCTCTCTTTTGCTTACCCTCCAGGGAAGACGAGGATGCGTCTGCCACCTGTATGCTCCAAGAGGTTTCTCTGGGTCAGGAGTCATTTGTTTATTCATCTTCTTGCTTTTCACTTGGTGGTACCAATGATAGTCCTTCAAGGTAGTCGCGCCAGCATCTAGTTCTGACAATGATCTTCTGAAAGTCCTGGGAGACAGACTATAGTGCTTTTTGAAAGCACTCATTTTCCGCTCCTTAAACTTCAGCACTTAACTTGCATCCCTTTTTGCTTAACAGTCTTATAAATGTAGTTCCTTACTCACCATTTTAAAGCCCAGCTGTTTTGTCCACCACTGTGAACTGCAAGACAGCAGAGGTTCTTCCTGAAGATCTTGAGCATCAACCCCAGAACCAGTATTTCTGCATCTCAATAAGAAGGATGTGCCTTGACCTATAGCAAACCAAATTCTAACGGTATATGAAGCCTTGCTAAGCTCGCTGCTGTTTCCTGCGCTGTCACATTTTTGCACCAAGCTTTCAGGAAATGACTAAAAGAGCCCAGCCATGAAAACCCACAGTGGTGCTCTGCGCCAATCACACTTCACTTTTTTCAGTCTACATTAAAGATTTGGTTTAAAAAAAGAAAGGAAAAGAATAAAAGAGAGAATACTTCAGTCGAGTCACAGCAAAGTCTGCAAAAAGTATTAAAAAATTGCAATATTCTACTGAGAGTTATGTATGTTATGTTCTTAAGTAGTATAGAACTCTCTCTGTACATATAGTTAAGTATAAAGAAATACACAGAGTGTGTATCAGAGGTATGTTGTATCACTTAAGACTACCTCAGAGCTGCCTTTCAGAGAGAGGTAAAACAGGCAGATTCATAATAATCAAGCTCTGGAAGCCCCAGAGAAAGGCAAAGAGGAGGAAGAGAGTAAGAAGAAGAAATGATGTAAATTAATGTAGCAAGACTGCAAATACACTGAAGGGAAATAAGTAAAGGGGAGGAGAAAAGAGGCAGAGAGAGTGGGTAGGACTTCACCAAACACATATCAAAGCAGACAGAAGGTTTTGAGGCAGGATCCTCTGGCAAACAGAACAGCAGGCAGATTTTCTTTGTTCTTCTCCTTCCTTTTTTTTTTTTTTAAATAAAACTCCAAAACTCAGGAGAATAAGGTTTTATTTTTATAAATCTAGCTGGCATAAATGAGATGGAAAAAATAGTCCTATCTGTTTAACCAAGAGAAAAAAAAAACCCTTGCCTTCGCTACAATTTAAGAAACAGCTGACTATTTTAAAATCTCAAAGAAAATATCCGCTGGTGAACTTAGATCATGCTTGCCAAGTTTTAGACCAGAACACTTAAATCTCAAGTCTGCTCAAATCCCTGAAAATAGGGGGTTTATAATGGAAACGCTGACAGACCCTTGGCAATCAAGTGACAATGAAAACTATTTCTCTAGTTCAATAAAATGAATCTGGTGTGGCCAACCAAAAAAGCCTTACTGACCCACTACAGGATCTTGCCTTAAAGCTAGGCTGCATTCATTAGCCAGAGTACATTCCTGACAGTTGCAGATGCAAAAAATTCCTTACTTATATATATATATGGAAAAGGGAATCAGTGCTCCCTAGAAGAGGAATGGAATTACTCAAAGACCTCCCTTATGACAAGAAATAATTCCTCTTTTCAGATAGTTAAGTTACATTTTCCAATTAGAAGCAACAAAATCTACTACATAAAATCATGATGTTTAAGAATTCACAACAAATAGCTTCAGAAGTAGGAACAGCTCAGACACTCCAATGCAAGTTCTGCATCAGAAATAATGATGCTGATTCTCATGCTTAGCAGGAAGTCATGCTGCCCAGAGTACAAGTCTTAAATAACAAAATGTACCTAAACAAGAACACTGCTACATTTTCTATCCACAGCAATGATCTCTCAAGAAAGCACGAGAACAGTGAATATGTGCAAAGATACAAGTACTTCCATTGTGGAAATGAGACAGAATTCACCAGGAAAATTAAACTTGTTCCTCTTCTGCTTCTTGATCCCAGGGGTTGCTGATCACCCTCTGAAGCAGCTCACCTGGTCCCATAGACTTTCATGGGCTGAATTCTTACAAGTAATTCCTCAACCTGACCCTCACACACTCCCTCTTCCTCCTTCTCGATCCCTTTCACCCAGCACAAAGGCCTGTGAGTCTTTGTATCTGAAGGCTGAGGCAAAACCAGCATTGAGGACCCCAATTCTAACCAGGCCTGCTCAGACCACCCACCCCTTCCAGCAACAAGTCCTCATTTTCCTTCTTGAGCCTTTTACTAGTAATGTGGCAGCAGTGCTTTGACAAATGCTTTGAATTAGTCAGTCTGGTAAGTTGGGTTTATGGAACTTCAGAAGTAAGTAAGAATAAATTTAACAGATAACAATGTGGTTCACTTCATGGCACAAGCCATAATTAGCCAAGAAAACTGAGAATGTGAAATAGATTTCTGGTCAGCTTTGCAAGTCTTATTTGTACAAGTTTCCGCTAGCACATCTACATCTACTTTTGGTTTTGGGAGCACAGTAGGGCAGGAGAGGACAGAGAACAGAGACAGCGCAGAAGCTGAAGTCATCCTGGGATTTGCTCGCTGTAGATTTCTACCATGCTTTCTAACTCCCATTGCAATGCCACAACTAAGCTGAGCACCCATACAAACCAAGTTTTGAAACAGCATCTTGAAAGCACTTATCTGCCATATCAGAGAACTCAGCATGACCAACAGGAATGACTCAGCTCAGAGAACACAACACCAGCTGTGTCAACGTTATGCTGAAGCAGAGATTTAGCACAACAGCACTTTGGACAGAACGAAGCTTTAGGCAAGACACTGTCTTTGCATGAGGACAGAGAAGATCACCAGAACTGCTCTAATCCTAATTCTCTTTTTCACCAGTACCCTGTAGAGACCTGACTGTATAGAAATCATTTCCCCTTCTTCCCAACACAGCTTGCATTGTATCATACACTGGGTTATACAGACCACCCATTTCAGCAAGAGAAGGCACATTACGATTAACCATTTATTAAGTTACAGCACAAAGCAACATGCAAAACCAGTTAGGTGTTACCTTCTACTTAAAAATACTTTTACTGGTGCAGCCAGGGGTTGGACCAGAGTTCTGTATAGACCTAACAATACAGAAAAAGACAGGCTTCAATAAGCACTCAAAATGTAGTCCAGGAACATCAAAGTTAGTTTAAGTTCGACTAATGTTAAGAAGGGTCTTTACTTCTGATTTCACTTTTGATTTCATGTTACCACTGCTCAGATCACTGCATTTCGTGATCAAAGAAAAGAGTTATCCAGCTGCTTTCACTTAGCTGAAATTTCAGTATATTCTGCAGAGAGTAAAATGGTCATTCTCAAAGTGCTTCTAAAAAGGCATACAAGGCTTACATGTTTATTGACATAAAAGCACTGATACACAAGTTTGCTTAGTCTACCAATAAAACAATTTTTTTTAAATTGCTGGCTCAAAAATTTTTGCCTGGGCTTTGAGTCAAACCAGACTCTCTCTTCCTTGTACACATCATCAGTAGCAAAGATGATGCCCAAACAAACCCTTCGTCTCCACTAATCCAGTGCCATGAAGCTAAAATCGGTCCGACTTGGCTCCAGCTTTTCTTGTATACACGTAAGATGCAAGCAAGTAATTAATATAGCGGAACTTTCTCCTTGATCTGCAGTCCAGTTACTCATGTGAGAACTCAAGTCCTTTCAGAGCAGCAGTTTATCTTGGGAAGCATTTACATGGTTTCACTATCACAAAGAAATCAGCTTACAGCACTGATTGCTAACATGCTGGTTATGTGAGATCCCTAACTGAACAGAGCCACCCGCTTAGCTGTCAGCAGGTAAAATAATTTCAGTGGAAGAAAGGAGCTTGTCAATTAACTTCAGAAAATCTGGAATATTTTCACTTATATCTCCTGGGTTTAATACCTTCTGTATAAAATCGTGATCCTCAGCTAGCAAATTTTCCTCAGAAGAAGTTTTTTTTGGTAATGTTGGCAGTTCATTGTGCCAAATCATTCATTATGGGGTTTTTCAGAAAATTATTATTTTCTTCCTAACAATCCAGTCATTTAATCATCCAATTTGACATGTTTAACGGCATATATGTCACTACTCCTAGATATTTAAGTAATTTATGCACATATGCTGATTTGCTATGTTGGAATAGAACTGTATTTCAGCTTTAGGATTATATTGGGAAAACAATCTTTCTTAACTTTGTAACAACATTTCACATAAAATGTACACAAGCAGCATTACATTTTCACTGAGCATATGAAGATAATTCTTTGGCAACAGCCTCTTGTGTGGGCACTCTCCATCATTCAGCTACCCATCTCTGCTGCATGAGCTTTGGAAATTCCTCACGGTATCTGCTGTTTAATAAATACTACCAGCCAGTTAAAGGAAAGAAGGAAAAAAGAAAGGAAAAAAGCTTTGTTGCCAAGCAGCTGGAGGGAGAACCTGTCTCTGATGATAAAAATTAATCTTTAATGCTCCTCCGCTCTCTGAAAGCTGTCTCGTGCTTGAGTAAAGGCACTACAATGTGTAGAATTTTAGTTCATCTTTCACATCGCTCATATTGAGAAAAAGATGAACTGAAACCTCTTGTGACTGAACTACTCAATCTTAAATTAGTTTTGGATGAAGCACAAACTTACCAGCTTCTCACTTTTTAAAACATTTGCCAAGACATGGAGGGGGGCAGGAGGGGCAGAAAAGAGTTTTTTAAAAAAATAACAAACAAACAAACAAACAAAAAATAATAAAAAAAAACCCACACAACACCAAAACCCATGAGAAACCCTAAAATATTATTCACCACACTTTGGGTTTCAACCAAGTCCTTTCTTGTCCTAAGGACAGCAGGTGAAGAAAACGCTTCTGAGAAGATCATGGATTAACTCCTAAACTACAAGCCACCAAATGAGTTCTTTAACAGGCAGAAAAGTAAAACAAATTGCACCCTTCACCCTCTACAAACAAACCAGAAGGGACGCAGTCAGACAGGAGTCCTCATTCTGCAGTCCAGTTTCCCTTAGCTCCTTTCCCTTTCAAAACTAGTCCAACACTTACCACAATGGAATATCTCACGGAGGAGTAATCAATATATAAAGCTGCAAGCATCACAAATGTCTTCCAATTGACCCAACCTGACATGTAGCTAAATAGCATAGCAGATGAAAGATTTTTCCTTCCCTTTAAATTAAAGACTTTTCAAAATATTAAGTTTTGTTTATGCAAGGCTAAGTAATTAATGACCCAACATCCCCTTCCCATCTCCTATCACCAAGATGCATCTGTTTCCCCCTGCAACATTTCCTGCAGGTGGATGTCACTTCTCCTTGGCTCAGTACAGACCACTGCACCTGACTTACTTAACTGTTTAGTATTTAGTGCATGAAGCAGTGCAGAGGACAAATGAAAAGGCATCTTAAAAACTGTTGCATTTGGGATTCCAGAGTGACTGGAAGAGTGAGGCTTGCTGGAGTGTGAAATCGGCATGGCTGAAACACAGATAAGTTCACAAGCCCAAATTAGAGCTCCTGAGAGCAAAGCCAACACGTTTATCTTACAAGCTGTGAGCTGGCAGTGCATATCAGTGACCACATGGAAAGCTCATCTGTCGCGGATAAATCAACAAGGTATGCTATTTTCACTATCAGTATGCTGGGACTGATGTGCATCTATGAACAGCCACAGTGGTGATGCCAGCATATTTAAATGCCAGGGAGCACATCATTTTCCTGATCGAAGTTTCTGTGCCAGCATACGCTGTAACTGTTATACCAGCATTGCTCTGCGTTTCTAAGCCCTTTACCTTCCTCTATATGCAAAGCTGTAGTGATGAAGACTGACTCAGCTCTGCATTTGTGAAGGTCTAGCTTCTGAAGGCAGATACTGAAAAACTTCAAGATTTCCACCCTCTAATTCCATGGCAAAACTTAAAATCATAGAATAGTTTGGGTAGTAAGGGACCTCCAAAGGTCATTTAGTCCAATCCTCTGCAATGAGCAGTAACATCTTCAACCAGATCCGGTTGCCCAGAACCACATCCAGCTTGGCCCTGAATGTCCCCAGGGATAGAGCACCACAACCTCTCCGGACAACCTGTGCCAATATTTTACTACCCTCATTGTAAAGAATTTTTGCCTCGCTTCCAGCCCAAATCTCCCCTCTTTTAGTTTAAAACCACTACCCCTTGTCCTACTGCAACAGACCTTGTTGAAAAGTCTCCCCCATCTTTCTTACAGGCCCTTTTAATAACTGAAAGGTCACAAACAAGGTCTCCCTGGAGTCTTCTCTGTTGCTACAAAATCCTGACTTGAAAGTCTCCTGACTTCATTCTTCCATGCTGTTCCCATGCTCTGCTTAGGAAACTGCTACAGCCCTGTCAACTGAGCAGAGAGAATATAAATTTATGAGATGCCAGTTTTTGGATGGATGCCAGGAAAAGTTAGCAAGAAAACCCTGTTTCAATACAAATCACAAATAAACCTGTAGAACAGCAATGTCAGACTTTAATTTCACTCGCAATCTTCTGTTGTTGTTGGCGACAAAACACAACTCATGCCAAGTTTTAAGGGCCACAAAAACATACATTTAAAAGCTAGCCAAGTGTGCACAGCAGTTAAGTGAGCCCACACACCCTGAGCCAGCTAAGTATTTTAGCATCATGCACTGGTGCAAATAAACATATAACCTGAAGGCGAACACCCCAGCAATCACTTTGCAGCAAAGGAAGTCATAGCAGTTAAAAGACCTGCTTGTAGTGAGTGGCAGCACTTGCCTGAGAAATTTTTAGAGGTTTACTGGTTTCCATAAGGCAGGCAAGGCCTCGGCCCTGACCTGTGACACAGCTGCTGCCACTGGTCTGGCTGCTCCACGGGCTTACCACTGTGCCAAGCTGGGAAGCCACTGATGTAAGTGAGGCTTAAGCTGGAAGGAAACTCTCTGGAGCCACAGATCACCACCAGCTTCAGCCCCGGAAGACAGGCAAGTGCATTGACCTACCTCACAGACAACTTTTGCAAGAGTTCAACAATGTAAATAAAGAAGTGTGTATCTCCACTCTGACATCTATTTCTTCACCATTACAGGTTGGGCTTGGCAGCATCTGAAATATCATATGCAAGCTACTGATTTAGGTTTTAAATGCTGTTTGTTTTCAGCAGGCAAAATAACCTTTCCACCACCCCACTCCTTTTCCAGTTGAAGTACTTGGTATTTGGGGGGTGGGAAAGGAAGGGATTATTCCTGCAATCTTAAAGCAGGGGATTACCAGCAGAACAGAGTTCTACAGCTAGATGTGGTCTCTGCGTGCACTGAAACAACTGCAGCTTAAACAATGCAAAGAGAGCAAAAATAGTCACAGCACATAGGCATGTTAATTGACCAACATGCCAAAAATGGTCTTGGTAGCCATGCCCAAATAGCAGGTGCATATATCCAAACTTTCCAGCCTTTATTTCTATGTAACTGTAAAGAAGCACATCCTCAGTGCAGACTGTTGCAAAAATAAGACTTACTAACTGTAGACTCCACAAAGAATATTAGGAATTTGGCTTATAATTTAATTCTGTGCATTTTTTAAGAAATTAATTGCTCCAACTCTGTTGGCCTGTTTTTGTTTTGCTTTCCCCTACGTCGGAGTGAATAAACTATCTTTAGTTCAGCGATTCCTTCACACAATATTAGCTTTGTAATTATGTTTTCAAATGCGGCTTCTCAAACACTGGAAATCCCACTGTAAAGCCAACTAAGGTAATAAAAGGTGACCACCAACTGACAATACTCTCCAAATCGTTACCAGTGTACTCTTACTAAGTACATGAAGGAACTAACTTCAGCAACATCCATCATTATAATTCTTGAATTTACTATATAAACACCACAAGTAACAGAAATACTGTGTTGTAATTACTCTTACCCTGTATTGGTAAGCTCAGGTAGAACAACGGGTACCAGCACAACATCAACAGAGAGGCTTCTCCAACGCCCTGTGCCATGCACTTACCTGTTCTGGTGCCTGGTTTACTGCTGGAAAATGTCAACAGGCAGGCTTGGGGGTTTCCACAGCCAGACTAGCAAAACTTGTAAAAAGTTCGGTCCATAACAACAAAGTGAACAATTAGCTCACATAAACCAAAACATACTTCTGAGGTATCTAAAAAGATAGGTATCGCTAAAGACAGACTTGAGCTGCTGGTTAGCTTTACATCCAGTCTGCACAGGGGCTCATGACAGCTTTGATATGTGCTGCCTGCCAGATTGGACTACAAACAGCAATGTTTTTAGAACCTCCACACATGACAGGGTTAAAGCATTAGCCATGGAGATAGACACTGGGCAATGCACACACAACCAACCAGAAGGAAGAATATGCAAATCCAAAATTACTCAAGGCTCTGAATTTAGGCAGGGAAATTCCTTGAGCTGTATGAGAACTAGCCTAATAGCCACTCACAAGCCCTTCAGAACGTTGTATTAATATTGCAAATTGAAGTGCAACAATTGACAATAAATCAGTGACATAAAGAAGTTTAATATTAAACCTTCATCTAAATGGAGAAGTGGATCACAGGGAGGAGAGATTAAATACACCTGTAACTCAAAATGCCAGAAGTTTGTCACTAAAATATTTAGTAGCAGCTTGGAAAGAAGGTCTATGTAAAATTACAGTTGCTGTTGCACTGACATGGAAAAATTAGTAAGAAAAAAAAAAAGACCTAAAGAGAAGTAAAAAGAGACTGGAGGAGAGGAGGGAGAGTCAGTTATGAAATTTATATGACCTTCTAAGCAGAAGAGTTTTTTCTCCACAGGTTGTTTGTCAGGAACAGTCTTGAATGAGTGCAAAAGCCAGAAGTCAGGGACAGTGATGAAGTGCTGAAATGAATATGCACCTTCTGCCAGCCTGAACCAGCTGAGAGCCCAATGCCAGGGCTGAAGGAGGATTCACAACTGGCAACAGCATGTAACGCCAAAAGATGAAGCAAGGTGACCTGTAGGCACTGAAACAGAACAAGACTGGGGGAAAGAAAGGAGCATGCCCATTTTGACTAAATCTATCCCTGCATTTGTAATTTAAAGAATTATTAAAGATGCCCAGGGTAGGGCACTGCTTGCAATAACACCAATGTGATCCCCAAGAGATGAACCTGTACATCCTAACACTGAGCCTGAATGGAGAATTTAAATGAAAACCCTTAAAAGTTAATGTTGTGTCTGGTGGTACATATACAAGAGAGGCTCCCCCTGAAAGAGAAAGACATCAAAGAATTCCAACTGTTGAAGAAGGAGGAAGGGAGAGATGTAAAGAAGATAATTTCTCTTTTAAGAGACTATTTAGGGAACAAATTTGTTGTCTCTAACAAATTTAGGGAACACATGCACACACCTGCTCACTACAGAACAAAAAAAAAAATAGATCTGGACATTTTAAACAGGGATTTGCACAAATCACAAGTCATTGCGTCCCAGGCAGAGGCTCCAGCCATTAAAAGCTGTCCTGAGGACTGCTGACTATGTCACAGTTGGACAAGAAGGCTGAAGCCCAGCCCTCAAACAAGTGCACACAACATCAAGTCATGGCCACAGCACAAGCACTTGATTTCTTCTGAGTGTTTTCACTCATTATCATTGTACTAGAGACTACTTCTCTTTCAAGTTCCAAAAATACTTTAGTTTTGTTTTATTAGGTATGAACACTGGCTTACCAGATGAGAGAAGTGCCTATTTCTGAGGTCAGTCCTTTCCAAATTGAACATGCAATGTCCCATTTGTAAGTCTGCACAAGCAGCACTTCCAGCAGACAGCCACTGTTCAGCAATCTCTTTAAAAAAAAACATATTCCCAATTATTTCCATTGAAAAAATGGAAATTTTAACCAAAAGGTTTAACGGGATCAGGGAAACAAACAAATATAAAACACCACCGGAAGAAAACTCCCTGAACTGCATGTTCTTGCTTAGAGCAAAGTCCTCTCCAATGGACATTTCTTAAATGCTTTTTCTTTAAACCCACAGATGATTTTGTACAAGTCTTTTTAGAGTGTCACTATCACAGCCATTACACCTACAAAGAAACTAGCTTAAGGAAAGAAGCCCTTAATTGTCAACAGAACAAATTACTGCCAGTCCTGTGAAGTTACCCACCAATACCTAACTGCAAGCAAACAGGGTCATGGGAGGCAGCAGTTTCAATAAAGATACTTTTGTCCACCCTCTCTTGACATGCAGCTATTGCCAAAATGTTTCTTGACTAAAACACTCCTTTTCAAACTACTCCATGAGCATATTTCAAGGCCTTGATGTTTACTCACTTAAACAGCAAAAGAGAAATCGAGCTGTTATTTGCTGGTTTTACTTTGACCACACTAGCACTGCAAGCAAACTATCTACATCCTCGCCAAGTGGCACTGAACTGCTGTGAGCAGTACACTCCAACTTTGAAATTGTATCTTGAAGTTTCAAGCCAACTTGATAACAAGTCCAGAAGTATTTGCTCAAAATATAAAACACAAAGCCACTTTAGGTTTTATAAATACACAAGCAACCACCAAAGCTAGACAAAATCAATGAACATGTACGTTCCAATTGCAATAGACGAGACGGCGCTCGTATTGCTTCGCTTAGTGCCTTATAAAAAGGTTTTTACACGTATGAAACACTCATATACCCAAGAGACATAAAATCAGGATGTAATCAAATCTCTACAGTTTTATGTACAAATCCCTCAGGACTTCAAGCTGCAAAACCAAAAGTGAATAATTGCATCTATTTTCTAATAAAGACCATGTGCCTTAGGAGTCAAGTATGCAAGTTTTCAAGAGCTCTGCCTAATATTTTTTGAGGTATTTCTACTTCAAATAGGCAGTCTAGTTAAGCAGATAAACAATCACACATATCAGTGACCTTGCTTAAACAATGTACCAATTACTGCGATAAATCCAGTTGCCAAATCTAAATATAGAGTTTTAGGAAAAAACAATGGCATTTGAGTCGGAGACAGACTCCACATATTTACTGTTTACCTAATTATCCAAAAGAATGTGCAATTTGGCCTCTCTCCCCTTTTCAGGCTGCATGACCACTTTCCCACTCGGAGCCAAGAGAGCTCTGGCAGTTACTGGAAACGCAGCATGATCCGGCACATTTGATGCTACGAGTGCACTTGGTGCAACTTCAAAGCTTGCATCACAGTTTGGGTATGTGTGTACTCTGCTTCCCCCAGACAGCCCCATGCATGACACTAGGCAGATAGGCACCGCAAGGCTGAGTCACAGCTATAGAAACAGGGATTTATTTATTTACTGGGGGGGGATGGGGGATGGATGGGGACGATAGACATGGGGAATGAAGGAAACAAGGAGAAAAATCCTATTCAAAACCCACTCGAAAGTTTCCAACTTCTGGTGCCCAAGCAGGAAATGAGGAGAGATCGGGAGGAAAAAAGGAGGAGGAGAAAGTTCTTTTATTCGAGGTTGTATTTTTAGACTATTACAAGTTTAGTTTTGTCATCGTGCTACAGAAAGCAGACCTGTGAGAATTAATGCAGCATGATCCTTTCTAATTTTTGCTAAATCCACGCTGCAGTATTAAACTAATCTTCTTACATGGGACATGGTGGGGAGTTTTCTTCCCCCATCCTGTTGTATATATGTAGCCATATATTACCTCTCTCCCCAGACCACGTAGGAACAAGAAAAATTCACCCCTTTTGTGTTGGGAAATAAAGCATACTGATGACACTGAATCTGAAATCTCAATTTGCTTTGAAGCATAACGAGGTAATGCGATTTACAGCCATAACATCTGGGAAGGAACACAACTGAAATGCTTTTCTTTCTTGCTAAAAATACCCAGGACTTAAAGTGCTTTTACCCTTCTTGATCTATTGATATTTATAAAAGTAAGGTCAGCTTTAAGGAGAGGAATCTGTGCCAGCTATTCCCCATTCTTCTTTAGTTCATAACAGCTATGTGGCACATTTATTCTTATTGTTTCAAAATAAATTAGTTCTAAATTGATTTTGGTTTTGTTCGTTTTTGGTTGTTTGTTTTTTTTTTTTTTAACAATTTTCTTCTCTCCACAACTATCATTGCTAGAGGTATCGTCAAACTATTTTTTTATTTCCTTTCTCCATGCTTGCACAACACAGACCAAACCCATTTGCAACTTCCCTCCCTAGATGCAAGTTGTCATGCATAGATCAATTATACGGAAATACAATGACTTACAGTAAAGGAACCATTTGGGAAAAAACAAACATATGGAGCTCAACTTACTTATAAATATCTTCAAAAAGGAGCCTGGAAACATTCCACCCCAGGCTGGTGAGGCACAAGGCAGAAGTGGTGGGGAGTGGCAAGGGAAGAGGCAGATAGAAGGTCTTTTAAATTTCTTTTTTCCTTAAATTTTTGTTTTATTCTTTCAAAAAAAGGCCAGGAAATCCTCCCATTACAGCATTCCCAACACCACCACGTTAGGTGACTACAAGGCCTTTGCTTCCTGTTCCCTCCGCACTTCATAGCAAAGATAGAACAGGGCAATGCCTACGTCAGATTGTACAGGAATGCTACAAACAGAGAAAAAGCCCTGTAGGTCAACTCTGCACAAGCTTGGGGTTATACTGTGTGTTTGGGTAACATGCAGCGTCTTATCCCGTACTAAATGCATCTGTTTTTTTTGAACTACAAAAATCCAGATCAGGTCTTAGGGTCAATAAAGCTCCTCCTACACTTCTCATTTCTAAAATTAAGATTAACTGGCCAGGCCTCCTGCCAAAGCCAGTGAGGCCCCTCCCACTTATTGTCACCCACTGGAAGAATTTTAGGGTAGAGATGGCTGGTAAAGGGATGGAGTGAGAGAAGAAGAAGACCCAAAAGCTCGGAACAGTTCTCTCCCCACTTGCTGTAGGGGGGAGTGAGAAAGGCAGGGAACCAATTAACTCTGCTCCTACTCACACCAGACATGGAAATGGAGCAAACATCAGAGAGTACGCTTAGAAGACTCTTTTCAAACCCAGCCCCCATTTCAGAGTGGCTGTGCCCTCCTGCATCCAAACAGCAGAGTGAGGCAGAAAGAGCTTAACACTAAGAGGTGCTGGTGGCACAGGATTAGCACATAATCTTGGGACTCAGGCAGAAGTCTCGTGCTTTTACCATCAGGCAGTTGGCATGATCTCCAGCAATCAAGGCCAAAAATCACCTATATAAATATATACACAGGGACATGAGGATAACTGAAGCCAAAACAAAATCAAGTTTTTCCTCTCCAAAAAGCTGTCAAGCATATCAAGTCCTTATTTCATCTTCTTGACTGTCTAAAAAAAACTGACAGCAGAAAACTGATTATTACTGTGGAATAAACTGGAACAGAGGAAAAAGAATAATAAGAAAAAAAAAGGGTAAATCACAGCTTATCTTCTTAAAATATAAACCCCTCAAGGAATATAATTTGCTGCAATTAAATATGAAAAGACAATCCTCAAGATAAGCCTTAACAAATCAACTTAAAGAGTTTTGAACAAGTTGTGGTTTAGTTTGGGGGATTTTTCAATGCATGTATTAGTAGTTTAAACTGACCTGTCAAACCCACTTCTGAACTTCTCACAACTGATGACACAGGAGGCAGGACAGAAAGCGTGCAAGATAGTTCTAGGACCACCAAAAGAACTTTCAATGAAGAGGTTTAGAATACTTAATTCTTACAGTAGCATGAAGTCTGAAGTCTCAGGTTTTATCATACATAACTTACAACTTCTGCAGAGCGCAATGTATTCATCTACCAGACACAGCTATGGCACCATGGGAAATTCAGCATCCTGCCACCCAGCTTTTTGATTTAGGTTCTCACAAGAAATTCTTGCTATCAAAACACTTGCAAAGATCTGATAATGCAATAGATATTGACTGTCCTACAGTAAATACACCATCACTTTTACACTTATCCTTACAGACTCTTTAGAAGTAAAAGGTTATTTTAACAAGCCATCTTTTGAGTTTAACTTGCCTTCCATTTCTGGGTCCCTGAAGTTTAGGTTCAGGTTCTGTCTGCTGTGCAAAGAAGGCAGGAGCTCTTTTTTCCGTATTTTCTTACTTGCCTCATTCCATAGACACAAAGATGTTCCTCAGCCGAGAAGTGGAATGCTCTGTTCCCAGAGCACATATGACTATTCACTGTGTACTCACAAGATAGGGTATAAGATCTACAGTTTCCACGCAAATCCCAACTATTTTGCAAACTTTCGGTGTGCCCAAATTGAGCATTTTTTTTTTTGTCAAGTGAACAAAAATTCACATTTCTTGCCAAACCACTAAGCCACGTTCAAGTCTTAGAACATGCATTCAATTTAGCATGTCTTAGTGGTTTGGGTAGAAATTTAGGTACACAGAAACTAAGCCTGCAAAGCTGCAATGGTCAGCTTGACAGAAGGAAGATCATTAAGATTGACAAGTCTAGAGAAAATCAACATGATATTTACATGTGTATCATGGATGGTAGAACTACAAGCAAGCATAAGGAAATCCAAAAGTTATTGCTCACACCAGGATGCTGTTGTAGCCTGCAGAAGCCCTGGCTTTAAATTAAACTTGTAGGGAGCATTTTGTTGTTCTGAGCTGTTTAAAAAACTTTCACTTTGGTGACAGTGGGTTTATAACTCTAGAGTTTAAGGTCAAACATTGGAGGAACCTATAAGCAAAGGTGGGAAGGCACAGACAAATACCTCAAACTGAAATACCTCTTTGTTACTGAAATGAGTACAGTGAAATTTTAAATGCACCAAGTTTTCTAGAAAAGTGCAAGATTTATACCATGATGACTGCACATCAATTCCTTATTCAGAACCTTTCTGTCACATTCACTGGAAAAAAAAGATTATCTTATTCCTGCACTTCATTCTTCTACCCTACTGTGGTTTTTTTTTCAGTACTAGATCCACCCACTCCCTCTCTGCTTTTCCCATGTAACAACTATCAAATGCAACCAACAGATTAAATCACACAAGCTTTCCTGTCACATTCATCGGATTTTTCACAGCTGAATAGTTCATATCCATTCTATTCTACAGGGATTTTAAGAGACTGTATATCACTGAAGTTAATGGAATACAGCTTACTCACATGCACCCCTGCTTTCAACCCATTTTTGAAAGTCCTTATAATCACAGCTTCAGACTAAGTGAATTACAATTCAATAGACTTAATGTAAAAAATACATACTCCAACACTAATACAAATTTTCTTTTTAATACTTTTCAAAGTTGCCAATGAGGAGAATACTGAAATTAAAGTTGGCAACGAAAGGAATGCTCAAATGAGAGTTTCAGCTCCTTTTCCACTAAGATGTCTAAATTTTATACTAGATAGTTAATGGAGTTGCTGAATGAACCAGAAGATGGCAATTTCTGGATAATCTCACCAAAACTGGCAGGATGATGGAGTAGAAATCACTGCTTTCATATTCTTTTTCTATTATTAAATGCAGTAATTAAATGCTGAGAATTCCTAGTAAAATAACTGAAGCCAATCACCACAAACTACACTACTGGGAAAATTAGGCAGAATGAAAAACCAACGCAGCAATACAAAAGAGATTAGTGACACAACACAATTTCTTACTAAAGAAAAAGGCAGAATAAATCTATATTTAAAGCTCAGAAATGTCAAGCCCGGAATAACATTGGAAATGTGTCATAGAGAGGAAGGGGAGGGGAAGAGCAGGAAGAAACATGTATTTATTATCTCAAGATCTTAACTTCAGGAATTCTAGTAGTATAGACGAAGCAAAGAAATCCCACTGCAGCTTCTTCTGACACAGATAGGTCGAATGCTGCCATTACCTGGCCATATGAATTTGCTGACTGATGTACAACTGCTGAAATCTGACAGCTAGAAAACTGTCATTTAGCAAGAGTAGTTATTTTTGAACACTTATTTCAGAAAAAGCTGAATTTAGCTCAAAGAACTAGCCACTGCCTGTGATTACCCCAGAAAGTAAGTGGTGATGTCAAACGATTCATACAGGGACTTCTAAAACTTAAAAAAATCTACAGAAGCAAGCAGAAAAATCCATGCTTGCACTTTTTCTGACTATTTTAATTATAACTTTCAGCCTCAAAGAATTTTTCAGTATAAAATGAAATCAGAGTTAAAATTAACTCTTCCTTCTACCTACACCATCATCTAACTTGTCCTCTCAGGCCACATTAAGACTAGAAATCACATTTTCACAACTAATACTCTCCCTTTCTGATATCTGATAACAACCCTCCATACTGCAAATTTAATCACAATACTAATGTAATATACTGATAAGGGAGCAGAAATGTGTTAAACATTTAAACCACCAGCAATAATTGGTGTTAATTTACATACTGGTAGTAGTGGAGAGCTGGTTAGTGGAAGGCAGAATAGCTTCATGTCACAGCTGATATTACAACTACAGTGAGCTTTAGGTGGATAAACACAGGGATACTCAGAAAAAACAGATTTTTTTCAGCAACTAAGATAATTTAACATAGGTAAAAAAAAACCAAAAAAAACTCAAACAAAAACAAAAAACCCAAACATTTTAAAAACCTTCCTTGTTCCGAACTGAAGTGGCTTTCCTCTGGAATGGCTTAATAAAGTTTGGAATTAATTATCTGGAAAAATTTTATCGATCACTAAAAAAGCCTGTCCCAAAAGGGTCAGGATACCTACATTGTGTGAGATACAGATCTCCAAAACTCAGTAACACCCCTGACAGACTGCTCATCGAACTCTCAAAGCAAAAACACAGAGAGGATACTAAAAACTATTATTAGTCCAGGTTTTGAAGCTGGAGTAATAATGGAACTCTTATCTTGTGGAGAATCTAAGTCCAAGTCTATTGCAAAGCTAGAACTTTGCAATCTATTACAAAGCTAGGATAAGCCTTGTCTGCAGAATTGTCATGAGAGTATGCCTTGCACTCTGTGAATAAAGAAATACTCTGTTTCATCATGTCAGATAGGACTGCACATTTACTTCCACAAGAAAAGTATTTATGGAACAATGCAAGTAGCCTTGTAGCTGTCCCTGGATCATTTGTAGTGAAGAAGAGCTACAGAGGTATAAAGAATAGGAAAGCATTTACTTTTAATATAAGGTATCTTCAGAGACAATATTAAGTGATCTATTCCTTTGCTTTTTAGAGGCTAAAATGTTCTATTTCAAAAAGTAAAAAGGAAAATGTATTATTTTCCCAGTAAACAGAAATAAGAACTTAAATACGCTATTTAAGATTTTGTACTTTACACTACTCGATTTCCTCTTCCTAATGCAATTACCTGTATGCAGAGGAAAAAACATACAACATTTTGTCCTTGGCTAGAAGGTTTATAAGTGACTTGGGATTCTGCTGGCTCCATGATAGAAGAACCAGATTACTAAATCAAAACCAGACTTAGAATATTTCTGACACCTGTACTGCAAGATTTTCATTAAGTGAGATGCTTTTGTTAGTAAATAAACATGCTCACTTGAACTGGCAGCATAGATGTCACTGCACTCAGGTGATTAAATTAATACTGAAGCTCCTTTAGCCATGGCGTTCCAACACAACAGCATACAGCTACGATCTTTAAAAGCTGCACTATTTTACGCACAGCCATTTACTGCAAAGGTCCCCAGTGTATCAACCCCCAAAATAAGATATTCCTCATGCTTAAAAATTCCTCTGAGGTAATGGATATTCCTGTCAGCCTACCATTATTTACCTGCCAGAAGAAAATAATGCGAAGATGCTGCAACCATTAAGACTGTTACTTTTCTTCTATTTGAGAGTTTTGGTGTGACAACTTTAACTGTCATTTAACAGCTTCTTGCATCCAACATCATCTCACACAACCTTCAAATGATATGGTAGCATTTTTGTGTTGATGCAGCTGAAATAATGGGTGTCATTTCAAACACTAACTAAAAGGAAATGCAGCACACAGTCTGAAACAAAGGGGACTGCTTAACTAGGTCCTTCCTTAACAATTTTTGCTGCTTTGCTGTTCTTTAATGTGTTGAGTTTTCCATACAGTTTGTGGTTTTATATTTTATAAGGCAAACATGAGATTGAAGAACAGCCAATTTCCATTAACTTAAATGTCTCTTCAGCTAGGGCATGGCTCAAGCTAATTTCAGTCTATCTCAAACCCAAAAAATCCTGATTTGCATTTTCTCCTGCAGTTGTAGACCAGAAGACAGGCAAATTAAACTGTATTTTAAAAGTAACAGGGATCTCGGGAGATGAGAGATAAATACAACAGCATTTGTTAGGCTGGCAAAATGCCATTTGAGGACTTTGATCTTGACTTTTTTTATAATATTTTTGGTTTAAAATTCACCACTTCATGAAGCGTTCACAAGTCCTTGACCATCACCAACCTTAACCAAGCTCATACAGAGCGTCACTAAAAAAACCCAACAACTAACAACTGCCTCAAGTGGAATACAACTCATGCTGAAATAGCCTCTGATCACACCTGTACTTATAGAGAAGTTATCCCTTAGAAGTCTCTTCTAAAGGCCAATGTTCTTTCACTTAGTTTGTTAATCCCGATACCTCAGAAATCTGCTGCAAGTTGTGGGTGGCTAAGCAAATTTGGAACATGCAAAACCCAGATCACTTTCAGAGAGCCTGTAAGTAAATCTCTCACTAGGAACTAAGAATGAAGGAAAAATATGTTTTTAATGGCATGAGAAGAGCTAAAGAAGAGTGGTAATAAGACATAGACCCTATATAATAAAGACAAAATGCTGCAGACATTTCTTCTGCAAAAATTATATGTAATAGCACAGAATAAGGTGTAGATCTATATTCTTGCTGCTCCCCCTACTTTAAACACCGGAAAATAAATACTGTAAGTGTCCCTTATGCTTCCTTATAATGTTTCCTTCCTGTGCCGTTTCTTTTTCCATCTGACAACTCACTGCAGGGTTTCCTTGATCCATGCACTAGTACGAAGATCAGTGTAGAAAGCTGGGATTATAGAACTGAGGTCTCTCCACCCAATCTCCCTAAACAAAGAAACCAAATGAGCTTCAAGCCCACACTTTTTGTGGGATAAAAGGAGTGCTTGTGTTTATACACCCTATCCAAATAGTTTTTCAGTGGGTGTGCTTCCTCTGGGGTCACCCTCCCACACTGTATTTCGTACCATTCTCCTGGTATCCTGAACTTCCTAACAACCTGCGGCTATTTAAAAAAACTACATTTAACACATCTCCTCACAGCATAAATAATGAGATTTAAGGAAAAAAAAAAAACAAACGCAAAAAAAACAAACACAAAGTAAAACCAAACAAACAAAACCCAAAACACACCAACACAAACAACACCAAAATCAAAACCAACAGTAACCAAAGAAAAAACCACAAAACCCAAGCTCTCCAGAGATACCAAGATTCTGAAATCATGCTGAAAGTTTTCAAGCCAATGCTTACTACACATTTCCCTACTGGCTTTATTTCTCTCATCAAAGAATTGTGCTTGAAACCATTGATAGGCTAAAACGCTGAAGACATCTGTGCAAGACAAATGTATGCTCAAATGATTTAATACCTGCTAGACTTCCCTACAAAAAACCCTCCACATCAATTCTCAGACTACCCTTTTTTCTCCCAAGTGAAATTTCAACTAGAATCATTCCAATCTCTTTATCTCTGAAGCAAGTATCTATTTATTTTTTTTCTTTTGTTTTTTTTTTACAAATTTACCCAAAGTCCCAAGTTATTTGAAAAGATATCAGGGAGATCTCCTCTTCAGTTTCTTATATCTGTCACACCATGGCTGTCACAACATAATAAAAGGAGATTACTCCATTTCAAGTGATATCTCTGTTTTTCCTACAAGCAGAAACTCACGGTTTCTGAGAGACCTTGAGTGAGTGAAGACAGACAAGTAAAATCGGGCTAGAAGGGAACAGCAACAAGAAGATCTCTTTCTCAGCAAAGGCCAAAGCAATACTATACACATCCAGTCCATAGCTTCTACACAAGAGACACTGCTTGCTTACATCTGTGTCTGAACTGTCCCCTCCACAAAATACAGGCTCAGCTGCAGCCTCAGGAGAGATTAGCAGCAGCCAGTAACTCACACAAAAGTCCCATTTTCCAAGAACAGCCTTTCATTAAAGTTCACATACAGATAAACTTGGCACTTTCACAAACCCTACCGCACAGGGCTCAAGTAGTGCCCGTCTGTCCTCAACAGACCCTGAAGCAGAGGGAAGTTGCTCTGCTTGGGGAGGGTTCAGCCCCTGACAACTCACCACATCAGCCCTAATTAGCCAGAGCTATTGAAGAGCCGTCTGCCTTATTAAAGATTGATTCACTCCCATACGCTGCTGCAAAAATTGTTTCCTGCTGCGGCACTTCATGATGTTTGTTTTGCAACACGAAGAAAGGATGCTTGCACCAGAAAGACACAAGGTGAACAAAATAAACTCCTGAAATTTGAGCTGGCCTCTTAAAAACACTCACTGGGTACACATATAATCACACTCCATAATTATTCTAATTTGCACAATTAGGAGCTGGAAAAACACCATAAATTTTAATGAAAAACCCCAGGCACAGGCTAGTGCTGCTACTGGAATATTTAAAAATCCAAACTCTACAACACTGCTGATGACAATTTCCATAACCACAGCAAAATGAGAGCAGCTTACCAAAATCCAGTTCAGTACTTACCACCATATCAAAAGAATAAAAAAATAAAGCATTAGAATTGTCTCTCCTACGCCGATGATCTATCACTACAATGATAGTATCATTGCTTTTTCTCAAACCTATTTTTTGGTCCAGTCACAACTGACAGAACTGTTCTTATGCTCCTGAGATGCCTCTCCTTCAAGCTCTTCACTCCCCTCAAAACCTCCTAAATTAAAAGCCATCATACTTCAGACTGCTGCTATTATGTAGCCAAGGTAAGACAGAGATCCTGGGGCAGGCAAAAGAACAAGACTTTAAAAGTGACCATGCGCCATAACTAGTGCATTCCTTTGGATAGCCGTATTTCCCATGAACACAGGTTTTGGCATTTCCAAGTAGCCATATCACACTGGAAATGGAAGATGAAAACAACAATATCCAACAGTTCTGCCCACTACAGCATTTCTCCTCTTAGTCTCCTAACTCAGCACTTTCTGATCAGTTTTCTTTTCCATCAGGTAAGATGTTTCTCATACTCACCACTCAACGCCTTTGTCTGCACTAGCACCTTCCTCACCAGGCTTGCCATACTGGAATTTTCACCCGCGTTGTCTAAACCTGCTCAGGACCAAAGCGGGTGGAAGAGTTAAAAAAAAATGCCTGCATCTAGTCCCTGCATCTGCACCGGCCCCTTGGCTTTTCTCTACTGAGGCTGCACAGCGTCTGGAAGAACAAGGCTGAAAATACACACACGTGTGTGCGCACACGCACAGGAAGCTTGGAACCAAATCACTATTAAATGCACTGACTTCCTTCTTCATGCTCCAGTATCTCTGCTGTAAACAAGCACTGCATATTAGCTAAGTGAAGCCGAAAAGTCCAGCAGAGAAGGACAAAAGAAGGGAGTGGCTCCAGAAAGGAACAACTATTTTAAATACACAAACATCTTCCCATCAGATTAAAACTAGCTTTTAAATTAGGCAAATTCTGAATCCATTGTTATGACAGAATAACTCAAGGCAAACAGGAGACGCTGCTTCCTCCTCTGGAGAGGTCTCTTGCATTTCCAGTACTAAGCATCCCGTAAGCTTTCCAAGTGCCTGGATGAAAGACCTGAGAAGTCTTTGTGTCACTCCAGGGACAGAAGGCAAAGAAGGGGAAGGCAGATGCACAAACAAGCCCCAGAAGTGGCACCACCAGCTACAACTGCTGCAGCTGACAGCGTAGGTGCCATGAACAAGCAGGGGAGAGATGCTTAGCTTGTGTGGGTCACACAACGTGGCCAGGGCTACCAGGCCTGCTCCACAAGCCAACCACCAGCACTCAGGAACAAGGTCAGCATGGCAGGAGTGCATGTCTGTGCGGAGATTAGGCTGGAGTCAACTGCATCAGTTGTCACTGACAGTGTTTCATAAACAGCCTGCTGTCTTTTGAGAGACCTCCGTCTCATCCCACATAGCTTCAAGCTCCCTTAGTCTTCAATGAGTTTCCTCCACCATTTTCAGGCATTTCACTCCAGCCTGACAATAAGTAGCAAAAATTTCACTGACAGTATTTCCACCTCAGAGCAAACTCGAGAACACACACTAGAGTGCATCAGACATGCCACCAAGCCCTTTTGCACAGACGCACAGGGCTCCAACATTTACTCCATTGCTAGCAACAAATGCTCTTTGCACATAGAAGAGCAGGCAGGTTGAGCTCTCCTGCCCTAAGATGTTCCAAAGGAAGATGATTATGGCTTTGATCCCTATACTGGACCTCCAGCAGACTCATGCACTTGGTAGGCAGGATAAGCAAGGGCAAGCAGAGCCCATGAGAGAGACAGCAGCAGCCACTTCTGCCTACTGCTGCCCTCACACATGCCTTGCTGCAGACTGTGTCAAGCTGTGTGGCTCTGGAGAGCATCCTACCTGGTCTGCAGAGGACATAAGCCACATGCAGACCACAGCCAGTACTTTCCTGTTGCAACAGGCTGCAGCAGCAGACCTCCAAACCTGCTGCCATAAGGGAGGCCTACTGCATCCAAACATCCTTGGAAAAAAAGAGAAAAGGGAGGATGGACACAGCATCCCCACCCTTGGTCAGGACACAGTCACAACAGCCTTTCAGCTCGCAGCAGCCCAGCTGATGGAAAGCACAAGAAAACTGTATTTCTCCCCATCTGCGTACAGCAGAAAAGGCTGAAATGCATGTAGCTTTGTAGCAGTAGAAACTCATCCTTGCTTCTGAAAGTGTACCAGAGTTATAGTAGTTCTTGGTCTGGGATCTTCAGCAGCCAGTATCATTATTGATAACACTGATGAAATAGTGCCTAACCACTGTGTGGTTTCTCAAACTAAGTCACACAGTGGCCAGCACTTTCTCTTGAAAGCTGCCAGCCTGGCAATACTTAGTCCCAAGATGATAAGAAGTGTCTGTCTGAAAAAGCTTCCATCTTATGCCTTTTCAGACAGATGCATGTTATTTATCTTTCTATCAAAGACCACTTATTGCATAAAAGAGCTTTATGACATCTAAGTTGAAACAGTGAAAGATCTGTGACTATTCAACAAATGTCCTTTATATCATCACTTTGCAAAGTTGGCTACTAAAAAATACCACACTTTTTCTTACTCTGTTAATATGGCAACAGCAGATTTCACAGTCCACCTCTTCCCATGCTCTTTCCACTACGTCTTTCAAGATAAAGCAAAGTCTCATAAAGTAAAATTAAACTGCTTCTATCCCTTAAGGCATGTAACTGTGAGATGAAGGGGGTGGGGTCAAAAGAGAGCTGCTCTTAAAAATCTTCATGTGAATTTTACCAAAGTACATGGGGCAAGCTTAAAAACAAAAACAAACAACCCAAGCAAACAAAAAAGCCCAAAAAATATCAAAAAATTAACTGTCTCCAACAAAAAGCCACAAGTCCACTTCAACTGGACTTAATACTGCCCAGCCATGTAGACATACACCATGACACAGGACCATATACATGCACACATGCACTGATGGTGACAGAACATCCCAGATCTCTTGGGTAGCCCTCAAGAGGCGAGGAAGCTCACCTTGTGACCAGCATCAACACCAGGCAAGTCTCATCTGGGAAACAGATCCACAGATAATGCAAGGTTCACATATTCCAGAAAGCCAGATAACTGCCTCAAAATGAGCGTTTATGTACACATCTACCAAAATTTCAATGTTCAAGTGTAATGAAATCACTGCTACAGTACAAAACATAATCATTTCTTTAATATGCATTAGCCATAAAAGGCTTCACATTAACGCTCTCGTCCCTGCCAAATACTGAAACAATTACAGTATGCATATTAAGAGGAGTTCCTTGGCAAGATGATGAGATTATCATGGGGAATCTCAGGAGATACTGTAAAACTCTGCATGATGCCTCAAATTTGTATTAGTTTAAAGAGTGATTACTTCAGGCAGCAGAGACTCCTCAGCCTGCTTATGGAAGGGGTTCCACTTAATAAAAATAACAAGCCCCAGGATGAGACCGCTTGAGAGTGAGGAAAGAAAACATTGCTGCTTCCATCAACGGCACTTCGAGGAGTCACAGCCCTTCATGTTTTCAGAAAACGAAAAATACCGTAGCAGCTCTGCTGCTTCTCACATCCCGTAAGGAGAAGAGAAATGGTCTTGAATATGGTACCTTTCTAAGGGCACATAAAAAGGGGAGTTTGATTATTTAACCCCTTGAAGAGATTTTCTGGGGCAAACCAACACTGTAACATACAGAGACAGGAAAGGGGAGAACAAAGAGGGTTAGGGTTAGGTTCTAGAAGTTAGGGTTTGGTTCCAGAAGCGCAAGGAGTCGTGCAGCCTCCCAAGCTCAGCCAGCCCAGGTTTATGGTTCTTTTGGCAGGTCAGACTTTCAAATGATCTTATAATGTTTAATGCTTTAGCCTAAAGCTTCTCAAGTAGCACCTTATGCCTGGGCAACATTTGTTTGCCATGTAACTGTGGAAAGTCGTTGTAAACGCTTGTTTCTAACAAAACCGTAAGTTGATCATATTTTTAAGATTACATATAAAACCAATACTTAGAATTTTTGCTTCAATTATAAATATACTCAAAACCAGAGAAATTATCACCTTGGGTAACTAGGATTGCAGGATTTTAAGCTTGGGATCTCTAATATTTGTCAAGCCATAAAGAGGGCATTGTAAGTTCAGGTCACATTTGTACTAAGGATCCACTAGCACCTCTAATTTTACAGGCTTTACCAAAAAGGAAGGACATCCTCTCCCCACCCTTGAACACTGCTCCTTCTACAGACTCTTTAAAAGAAAAGCTGACACCCAGCACACTGACCTGATGTTTTCCATGCTTTTGCCCTCTGATAAGTACAAAAATGCCTTCTGCTGGGCGTTTTCCCTGTTGGCCTTCCTGACTAAAAACATTAATGCTCAAAAGAAAACGGAACCTAATGCTGTAGGTAATGATACTAAATATAAGCAATGAGTCAAATCACTTTGTTTCTCAGGCTGTTCCCCTTTAGGCTTGTTCAATTTAACAAATTGTTTCAGAAGTACAAAAACACAGTCCCTGTGCAGACCCTAGATCACATCTCATTTTTATGTTCTTTAAAAGTGAAGTGTATTCCTAGAAACAGAATTATTACAGAACTTTCTGAAACAGATGCAGTTCAGGCAATTTTTTTTATAGCAACTGTTAGTATTTAAAAAAACCTCATCACCAGTGACCGTCAAACAAAGCATTTTTACAACTGGCATAAGTGAAGAGAAAGGAGGCACAGAAAAAAATCACACAGGACAGGGAGTATTCCAGGAGATTGTTGTGACTCCTTTCAGAGAGCTCCTGCCATGGGTTTGGCAATGAAACCATGGGATCATAATATGCACTGCTCAGGGAAGACAGATTAAATGGGCTTGGATGGCCACAACCAGGCACAAAGGTGAGCATGCAGTGGGGAAGTCCGCTCCCCAATTCCACCAACTCCAGGAGAAGGACAGGGAAAATCTGAAGTGTTCACCCTTGAAAGAGAAGTCTCAAGGCTGGCAAAGTGACAGAAAGCCAGCGGGAGATGCTTCCCACTATGCAAAGGCCAGTGGGAGGCTGCTTTTGAAACAGGAAACTGCATGCTTTTTCACAAAGAAAATATTAAATCTGTAACAGGTAAGTCAGTGGAGAAAATCAATAATGCATTAATAGTTTGGATCAAAATATTCACAGTCTGCATTCAAAGACTTCATTAAAAAAATCACAAACAAAACCCAAAAAAAATCCACAAAAATCCAACAAGAAATAGAGATAAAAAAAAAAGTTCTCTCTCATTCATGTGGGTTTCTTTTTCTATTGCTTCTACAGATACTCACCAGTTCCCCATCTCCCACCCCTGCACATTCGTGTCCAATCTGAGAAAAGTAATCTGATTGAAAAATTCAACTTTTTAAGCCTCTTCAGTACCATGACTCTTTGTGCATTGACTAGGACTCAAGGCAACTGAGGAAAACAGCAGTAAGACTACATGGGAAATTGCTATAAATTTGTCTCCAGAGACAGACTTCATTTGGGAATAGAAGTGTATTCATTTTCTACATCTAAATACCAACAGCTGCTTTAGGAAAATTTGAAGCACAGGGAAATTATTAATAACTGCTGGCATTATCAGTGCTGTTATGACTGATACAACAATGCTTTACAGGATATCTGTAGTAAGACGGAGCGTGTGGGGGGAGAACCTTATACACTTCCAGAAATGTGCTGATAAAACGACATATTGTCTTCTTGACTCCACAACGTCGAAACTCAAATGCCTCCAGTAACACTTGATAGGACAAAAAAAATCCTGTGAAAAAGTTTCAAACATGGAATCACCCTTTTCTGCATGCAGCATGAATTCTCTAAAATAAAGACCATTATTTTAACTATACTGACTGCAAAATTGAACTTCCACCAGGAGCTCAGCAAGTTCTCAGTACGGGGCTGGGATTCATCCTCCCTCAACAGTTAAGTTCACCATGGCTGTGGAAGTCTGAACATGCATGACACAATCCTCACTGAGGTTTCCAAGGGCTGTTTTGTCTCAGTTTTGTAAAATCTTAAGCTCCTTTCCTGAAACTGGTTGGGACTGGTTATCCCTTTCTTCCCCAGCAACCTATGTCCCCTTGAAGGAATCCCCTTCACCCTCTAGTTTTTTTTACAGATGCTTGCATGCTTCATAGTAGGAAAGAGAAGGAAAAAAAACAGGACTGGAAGACGCAGCCAGGTCCTCTGACGTAGAGGTCAAGTACAGTGAGTCTAAAAGATGGGATCTCGTATCTGTCCTTAGAGAAAGAATAGCTGTGATCTGCAGAGCAATCTCAGCAGCTACAAGTGGTCACAAAATAAAATAGGTAATCTGCTGCTGCATGCAACTGCCTGTTCTATTTATATACAAAACCTGCCAGAATAAGGCAAAAAATTACCCCAAAATATAAGCTACACTGTGGAAAGTGTTCCTCACCTCAAGCACAACATCCTTGATGAACAGATTAGCATTGCTGGAATTTATCCAGCATTTTAAGGTTCACTAAACAAAAAGTCTGTAAAGAAGAGTGAGGTTTTACATTCTGTCAATGAAAGCTTTTGATAAGGAAGAATTTGAGGATTGTTCCTTTCTCTCCCACTGCCCTCCTCCCTTGGGAAACAGACAATTTTCTACATAAAAGTGCAAGGAAAGACGAATTAAAGATTGCTTTTGAGCTGCAATTTGAGCCAGACAACAACAATAAAAAGAGACAAGAAGCTAAATTCAGATTATGGGAAATCTGAAATGAAAGATGGAAAAGAACTGCACAAATGACGCCATTGCCAGTAAAATGGGAAAAGCCTTTGTGGCTGACACACAGCCGAGTGCGCCAGCCTGGCAGACCTCAGCAGCAAGGAGTTTTCAGTGGCCTGATCGCCCCTGTCAACTGTGAGGTGAATAATCCAGAATCCAGAGAAACAAGAAATTTATTGGACACTGAACAAGAAACAGCCAGCAGTTCATTCTGCGGATTAAAAAGATCACATGTCAACAATCAGTTAAATGAGGAGAAAAGAAAAAAAACAGAAGAAATATGTACCTAAGTTTTGTCTTCATACACTCTCCTGGTTCTCACTCAGGACTTGTGGTCCTTAGCCCAGTGTAAGCAGATGTACACAAGCTGGAAACAGACATGATAACTCTTAAGAAAAATAATTTTGGAGTATGTACAGGAGACAGAATATTTCTATAACCCTACAATCAGCACGGGGAGGAAATGCTGCTTGCACCTGCAGAACATCCATCTCACTTCTGACCGCTGTTACCACAGGACTGTTTCCAGTTCTTGCCACTGGCTCAGCTGAGAAGCAAGATTAGTGATTTTGTTGTCAGCACCATTGCAAAGAAAAGCACATCAGACCTCGCCCTACCCAGTGCCCCAGGTTTCAGGGAAGGAACTGGAGCCAAAGGATGCTAAAAAGACAAAAGAACTAAGTGCCTCCTCACACACCTACCTTACTAGTGCTTCGCATTAAAGGTACATAATTCACTAATACTGATAAATTACCTATTTTGCTGCAGGATATCGCCAAGTTAAAATGACAGAATAGCGCTATTACTGTGTTAGTAAACTACCTTATCTTTATAAATAACGAAACATGCATTTATGAAAATAACTGATTGTAACTGGAGCTTTGTCTACTTTGCAAGGTAGAACAGACTCAGAGGTATCCATCTCCCTCCTTTTCAGTCACCCCCAGTGAAATCAAACTTAGTCATTTGTAGTTTTATTGGTAACTCTTGAAATCTGGAAAAGGTTTACTGCAGGTGTCAGTATCTTAAGAGAAGAATGCAGATACCTTCAACATAAAGGTCTTCTTTACCAAGAAGGCCAGTCAACCTAAACAACCATTTTTTAAAACCTTTCTAAACATGTCACGATTTGCCTCCCTCTGACCTGCTCAAAATAATTCTCATGGCTCTTGAAATATTAAATATTCTCCTAAGTTCTAAAAATGCAGGATGTTCAAGCTCTTTTGCCTCCCCAGCTTCCATGCTTATCACCTTTCCAGGTGACTGCATCCTCGAGACATGTCACGGCCACCAAACGGCTTGCCTCCTCCAGAAAGAAAAAGTCCTACACCCTGTACACCCCACCAGATAAGTTACTCCTCATTACTATAGCATCCCCCTACCCTCCATCCCCAGACCCTCAATAACATGGAGTACTGAGCTCTGGAGCCAGCTTAACAGGGGAAAAAAAAAAAATCTAGTGACAGAGGGGTATGATGCTGATTTAGGTGTATTATGAAACCGTTCCAGTACATAATAACCAGAATCATGCTCAGGATGAGATCCCCAAAGGGACTGTAGCCTTAATGGAGAGGACAATTCCTCTACCTGGAATGATCCTCCCAGCAGGAATTTGCAGCAAGAGAGGCCAGGAGCTTGGGTCCTCTTCCAGAACAGCAGAAGAAATTGGCTGGTCTCTCTACTTTTTCTCCTCCCAAGATCTCCCTCTTCCTCCATCTCAGACTACATGTTTTTAATGACTGCAACAACATAAGAGATAATACATTTTTGCAGTTGGCAGACAGCTGCCAGAAGCCCACTCTTAATCCCTAAATCTGGGCACATTCATAAAGAAAACAGAAGAGTTCAAAACCACATGAGAATCTTGTAATTTGCTCTCAGAAATAACCCTAAAAGCCCATAGCAAACCATGTGCAAAGGGATGCATTTTTCCTCACAAAACCTCAAATGAGCATTTCAGTGCCATGCCATCATGGGAATCAAAACTGACATTTCTGAAAAATCATGGATTTCTACATTGGGAATCTGAAAGACCGAATGAGTAGCTTAATGTTCCTTTAGTGGAAGAGAAAGGCAGTTGTTTTCAATTGTTTTGCACAACTCTTCCTCATCTGCTTTCCCAGAGAAATCTTTACAAGAGCATATATGGGGCAGGCACTTGTATTTTGAAGTAGGTAAGAGGAAAAAGCCCTACAAGATAGTGTAGCCCAAAAAACAAATCACTTCGTCACAGCGGATTCCAGTTGTATTATTCAATGAAAACTAGTGAATTCTTCCCTCCTGCATGCTTGTAGTCCTGGGCTTTTGTTTGAGCTACTATTAGTGGCTAGCCAGCAAGAAGAAAACCCACTGACCTTCCTTTCTCTCCTCTTCAAAAGTTTGTCTGGAGAGGTAGAAAGGAAGAAGCTGGAGGGGTATTTAAGAAATAGATGCCCTTCTTAACAAGGAAAATAAGAAATATCTTACACATGAGCAACAGTTGGCTCCTTTATTGAAGCAGAGTTAACCCAACCACTCACTGCTTTCTTGTGAGTTTAACTGTGAGTCAACATTGGCTGAGAAACATCAGGGTGCAGCTGAGTGCTATACCGAAGTTGCTCAAGTTTTTCTAAAGGGGTAATTCAGATGTTTTACAGGCTGTTGGACTGCAGTGGAAGCAGTACAAAGCCAAAAATATACTTACTGGAAGATGAGCCTTCCCCACCAGTGTAAACCAGCTCTGGGACACCATCTTCAGGAAAAGCAAAAGGGAGTTGGGACACCAAAGCAATTTTTTCTAATGCTAATTTGTCACTGATATGTCAATAACCAGCTAGAATAATTTGTGCAAAAGGGTTTTATGTGAAATAATTGGGTTAAGGGAGTAAGGGGGAGGCGAGTGAAACCCACAAATCTTGTGCACTTATTCTCACAGATAAATTACAAACTTGGAAGCTGTGTGAGGGGACAGAGCAGACTGTCCCCTTGGCACAGAGAGAAGAGAAGGCTCAGCCTCTTAGAATCACAGAATAGTTAGGGTTGGAAAGGACTTTAAGATCATCTAGTTCCAACCCCCTGCCATGGGCAGGGACACCTCCCACTGAACCATGTCACCCAAGGCTATGTCCAACCCAGCCTTCAACACCACCAACGATGGAGCATTCACAACTTCCCTGGGCAACCCATTCCAGTGCCTCACCACCCTTACAGT